>JAULJZ010031518.1:0-15070 GCA_032270985.1 Heliamphora pulchella
AAGAGAATTTGATTGCTTAAAGAAAGTTTTTGTTTTAATATGTTTCGAACTCAAACCTTTAGTGAAGGAAACTTATTATTAGTGACCTTTGTATATGGGACGATTGGGTTGATTCACAGGTTTCCTGGGTTTGGGGCGTGATAGAATGGTATCAGAGCTCTAGGTTCGAATACCTAGGAGCCGTGGGAAGTAAGGATGACCCTTATATGAGAAATTGTTTGATGAGGTTAGGCACCACTACACGGCATGAATTGTGTGAGACCCGAACCCGTCTCTTTTTGAGACTTGTATATATATGATGTGTTTTGCATATATATTTTTATGATGTATGATTTACTCGTTTTGATGCATGTTTATGTTTATTTGAGCATGCGGGGTTTGTTTCCGGGGTTGTAGGGAGTTGCTGTGCAAATTTCAAAAAACAAAAAAAAGATATTTTGGAGGCTTATAAATATTTGGAGTTAGATATTTTCAAAAGATAGTTTCAAAACTTAACTCCTAAGTTTCCTCTAATTTTTTCTCTGCCTTCTCTCTAACTTCTCAGGGGCCCGAGGCTTGGTTTTTGACAAACTAACTGCTGATCCTTAGTATCGGCGTCGTGGTCTACGCTTTCATCCGGACGGAATTCAATTCCGAAGAAGCTCAGTTTTGTACGTGGATCGAGACATCGAGTTTTCAACTCACCGAGGTAGGATTCTAGATTGTATAACTGTTAGAGGGTACTACATGTAATCCTACATGTTTCTACCATTTGAAAACGCATGAAAAGTGATTTATGTTTCAAATCATGTTTTGGGTTAAAACCATTTTTTTTTGGCATTTTGGGTGGATGAAATTTTGTTTTGAGGGTTTCTTTGCGGCTTTATGGTAAGCTTGAGCTTACATATCCTTGTGGGTACCAAAATCAGAAGTTTAGAGGTTTGATGTGAGGTTTAGAAGCAAAAACAAACACAACCCATAGCTCAAAATAGTCTCAGGGTTGGTTCAGTCGACTGGATCATCTTTTGCTGAGTTCAATCGACTGAACTTGGGAGGTCAGTCGACTGAAGTCCTTCTATTTTGGTTCTCTTTTCTAGAGAGTTTTTCAGTCGACTGGGGGCTTGGGCCAGTCGATTGGAGTCCTGTGATGGGGCTTGGGTGTTGTTTCCAATGGTTTTGGTTCCTTTGGGTGGTTCTAAAGCGATGGATTTGTGAGATCTCGCTTTTCGGATGTGTGAACATCCACGATTTTCAAAGGAGGTTCAAAAATGAGTTATTGGTGAGAAGAAAACATGTTTTTTGGGAGGTTTGGAGCTAGCCTGTGGGGTTGAGTCTCAACTTCTAAAACCTTTTGATGAAAATATGTCTTTACATGTTTTGTTTGATCTCCATGGTTCATGGATTAGATCCCTGATATATACATGTGCTGTATATTTATTTTGTGAGTTGGTTTTGAAATGTTTATCCATAGATGTACCGTGATAGTGGGTTTGTTGAGTTGGGCTTCCATTACTCCTCGGTGCAAGTTCAGAAACGTGCACAGCGTAGGTACTCAGTTCCTTCGGGTTAGTCCCCGTAAATTGAGTCGTGTGGGTGCTTAGTTCCCTCGGGCTCAGGTCCCGTAAATTAAGTATTTGTTGGTTGCCTCCATTAATGGTGTTGTTGTCGTGGCTCCGTATAGAACTTGTCATTACTTATTGGACCCTGCGCGGCTGTAGAGTAATGGACAAGAGTCTTTAGTTGTTACCTTTGTCGGTGTGGCAAAGTCGGTACATAGGATTACATTTTATCATGTCTCATCGGCTGTGTATTCCCGGGTGGAGAATGCTGTGTTTTACTGCTTCCCTTTACTGTGGCATGATATCTGTCAGGATTATATGCAAGGTCTCAAGGATGGAAAACTTATGATTTTTGAGAGAAAAACCTGTTTGGCTTTTGTGGTTGAGTTAGCTCCCACCATATGATTGCATGACCTGTATTACAGTTTTATTGTCTATATTCTATTGGGCTTTGGCTCACGGTGTGAAATTTTTGCTGTAAAACCCTTTTTAGGTGAGCATATGGAGTTGACCTAGTTGCAGAGGTGATGGAAGACTTGTTGTAGCTTTCCCTTTTTGGATATGTACTTTACATGTGATGCCTATGAAGGCTGGTTTTGTACGCCTTTCTGTGATATACTTATTCATGCATGAGATGCTTGCTTATCGTTTATGAGAGTTGAACTTGGGAAATCTTTTATCCAACTGTTGTATTTTGATTTTCATCTGTAAAAAAACTATCTTCTAAATGGATGCTTTGGTGGGCTTTCGCGTGACCCTGGTGTTTGGGACATGACAAATTGTGTGCTTGCATGGGTTTGCGATTGAATTATTTTGCGCATGTTATGTGTTCATATGAGTATGGAGGTCAAGTCTTGGGGTGCTGTGGCATGCCTTATGGCGTCCGATTAACTACTTTAGGGTTTAAAATAGAAAAGCGTTTGGCTGACGTTCTATCTATGAAAAATCTGAATTAGTTACCCGAATTGTCGCATTGCACTGAGGCTTTCCCTCGATGTGAATATGTGTCGATGTGATGCGACTAGGAGGTGAGCAGTGTGTACCTTGGCTTTAGAAGATTAAGTTGAGTTTAACTTAGTTGGGTGTTGTGATATCCTCGTTGTAGGGGTTATGGATGGTAGTATGGGTGGTGAAATTACGACCCGGTGGTCAGTGATTGTGGTGGGTGTAAGCTCGTGAGATGAGTGTTGATTGTTTGGAGTGTGTTATACCCATATGAGTTAGGGGTGACTGTAGTTAGTTACTCGTTATGTGTTGCGTTACCAGTAGTTTGACGACCAAGTATGGTAGATTGTTTAAAACCCTTGGAGGTTGTTTGTTGTGGATGGATATAAGGTGTGGTTTTGGGCGCATTGAGGATTATGTACATCACGAGCCGTGCTATGTCTTAAGCCATACTATGCCATGAGCTGTGTTCCCCGAGATTGGGTATGGACATGAATATAGTAGATGGGAACATAATGGATGAGGGCATAATAATCTCCGGCCAAAGGTATGTTAGAAAGTCTAAGCATAGGCAGTATGTAGAAATGTCCCTTACCCTGAGGGGTGTTGTTGGTAACCACAATGGTATCTTGTGTTTTTGAACGTCAGTTTAATAACCCTTATGTTTTCCTCGTGGCGTGGTGCTGAGTTAAGTTTTTTGATAAAAGTTGAAAGCGTATGAGGAAAGAGTATGTGGATTAAAGAAGTTATCGACAAATTGGTTATTGAGTGATGTGTATGTACGTATGATGAGATGTATGTTGGAGATGGTAGTGATTTGATGAGTGATGGTTTGAGGTTACTTGGGAATTTTCACAAAATAGAGGTTTATGGCACAATTTGTTGTTCTCATAATTGGGAGATAGTGTGAAATACGTGGTGTTTGGTAAGAATGTGAGTGTGAGTGTGTAAGGTTTGTGGGGCCTGTGATAGATATTGTTGGTGTAGCTAACTTGGTCGTTTTGGGACGACGTGCTGAAGGGTGGAGATCCCTTAAGGGGATAAAGGCGGTAGTCTATATCTAGCCTAAGGCCTAGGTCTGGTGGTGTAGTTTTACCCTTATGAGCGAATGATAGTGTGGCGCCATTTAGTTTAGAGTTGGTAGGCGAGGTTCGTTTTTGTTCGTCTTATGTATGGTTGCTATCATGTTTGGATAGCGGTATGCCGATGGTACTTGTGTGGTGACATAAGAGACAGGTGTTCTTGGCTGAATGTTTTGTGTTTTCTGGTGGGTGTACTGAAGCCACGAGCTCATGACCGTGGCATGGTTTTTTCCTACCCGTCGATTGTTACCTACTTATTGGGAATCGACTAATGTGATGCAAATCCATGAGGAGATGTCATACAGTGATGCGAGTATATGTGGTATGGTGCTTTGGTAGTTGACTAATGAGGCTCTTGTGGATGCGTGCGATGTATCGTTGGGGTGTGAGGGAGTGAATGATGGTGGTAGTACTTGAGTGAAGATATGAACATGAAGACCTAGTGCGACGAATGGTATACCCATTGTGAATGATGACCGATAACGTTTGTATGCTGATATTTGATGTCTTTACAAAGACTAGTGGTTAACTTTCTTTCAAACTAAGTGTATAATGGTGGCCTTAAGAGGTAGTGACATGGAGTGAGAGCTTAGAGCTGACTCATGATTTTTCTAGTAGGAGAGATGTTTCATAATTGACTATCCTGTGTGGATTGTTTTTCTTTGGTAGAAATTAAACGTTGGGATCATATAAGTGTAGGTTCATTTGCCCGAGGTTCCTTGGAGAGCCCGTTTACCTTACCTTGTAAACCTGAGCGTTTGGGTGACGTTTTTGGAGATATAGTTTGATTTGTAACGAATGTCGACAGCTCTAGTTCTCGTTGAGTGATATCCCTAAGGGAGTTTAGTAACTGGATTATTTACGTGGTGAGATTCTCGAATATTAGTTCTATGGAATTCCTACGACAATACAGATCCGTGGTTTGGTAGATTAGGAGATCGTGTTTGGGAACGTACAGGAGGTACGAGGTTTAAAAAGATCGTAGAAGGGTTCGATAGTGTAGTTGGCCTAGTGCTGAGACGGGGTATCTTGAGTGTGAGATGTCTGGAGGTTGTTTGTGTTCGACCTTATATTCAGAGGTGAGTATGTTGTTCGCCCATGAGAACAAAGTGTGGAGTAATAAAGTTCAATAGTGTACCATGTGGTTTGGGTGGCCTGGGGTGATAGGCGAGAAACCGTGGGTTAAGATGTCTGCGATAGATGCATACCTGGGGAGCGAAAGTGCAGGAAGCGTCTGCATGGTTGTGAAAGTTATTAGTAACTTTGTATGAAAGGTCTCAGGATTTGAATTCCTTTGTTTGGTACTGTGCACTTTTTGTGAGAGTTTCTTAGATAGTGGGCTTAAGGCCGTGATATGGCTATGATTTGCCTAGTGGAAGTTAGGTTAGTAAAGTGTAACATTGTGAAATGAGGTCTTGGCACGACGGGAAGGTGGCATTGTGTCTTTGTGTATGACTGGTGACGAGCTTATAGTCCTATGGAATGTCTTGTATGAGGTATGAGGATAAATGGTGTTCGTGCGTATGCGAATGAGGTCTGAAAGTTGAGAGTTAGTGTAGCAGATGAGCTGGGTGTCATGATCGGGATCAACAGTAGTTGTGTGGCTATGGACGATGCGGCCTCAAGGTGAGATTTATAGGGTTCTTTGGAGGCCAAGTGTTGAGCAGTACTGGGAGTACCCTGAGGTGAGGTCATGGTTTCTAGTGGTTTTGGGAAGATGGGGGTCTCTGTGGATTAGTGTTCATGTTGTGACCCATGAGTTAGTGCCTAGGGAATGGGTGTTGTTGGAATTCCTCGTGCATTTTCTGGGTAGAGTTTGTTTGCTCTACCGTGTGAATGTAAGTGTGTAGGGTTGTGTTCCCTATGAGATAGGGTTGGTAAGCCAGGAATGTTTGCTCTTGTTGATGAGGGAGTTAGTATTGAGGCATAAAGTCCTTTTCAGCAATAATCAACTGAGAATCGTTAACTATTGTCTGCAGCTTATTTTGGATTATGTGGGTATGGTTGCATCTCTAGTTTTTGGTAGAGTTGGAATTTTGTTAGGACCTTGCGACTGGAATATTCACGTGGAGAGTTTCTGATAGGCTCTTGTGAGTATGGATCTGTGCTCTATTTGGGACTTCGGGTTACTCAGAATTCTTACGATGCGAAGAGTCGATTGACCGTTTGAAGAAAAGGCACGAATGTACATGAAACTATCGATGATTGGGGGTAATGTACATGCAGAAGATTGCTAGTTATCTAGTTTGGGGTTGAAGATTATAGATTCGAGAGATCGATGGGTATGTGTATATATGTGAGGTGTTTGACTCATGTAGTGTGCTTAATCCTAGTAACTCTCGGAGTTCAGGTGGCAGTGCTAGTTTCGATGGTTGAAGGATTAAAGTGAGGCCGTGCAAATGGTGATTTGATTTTAAGTTTGTGGTGGTTAGTTGGCCGTAAGGGTATGGACGATTTTGGGGTAACACGTGAAACCCTTGTGAACAATGTCTGAGTTAGGCGACGTGTTTGGGTTGGAGGAGTAGTCCTCGGTATACATTGGAGTACAGTAGTGAGTTAGGCCATAATATGACGAAGTTGGGAGAATCTTTGTGATGGTAAAATCCTATGACGCATAATGCTATGGTTGAGAATGTTTAGTCCTCGAGAGTGTGTATGTGGCGTGAGATGGTGGTCGTGAAGGGATTGTTGGTACTCAATAAGGGAGTGGTTGATTCCAACACTGGTGTTAATTTTGGTAAGAATTGGTATTGTGTTAAACGATAAATTGTTTTAGATTGGTCAAGCCCGATATGAGTACAATTCGATGAATATGAATAATTCTCATAATTATGAAATATTGGTGTTCGGAAGTTAAGCTTGATGGTAACAAAGGTGTGTTAATATTCTTGAGTCATATCGTCTTGGAAGAACGATTATGATCACAAAATTAAGAATGATACAATGTGGACCGAGCGATTAGCGAAGCGTAGTGACAGATATTAAGATTAAAGGAAGGTTTGGTGTGACTTGAGACGAATTTCAGGGACGAAATTCCCAAAGGGGCGAAAGTTGCAAGGACTCGGTACCCGTTTATTTTGTTCTTTCATATTTTTGGTAAGAGAAGAGACTGAATTAAATTTGGGCATGAGTGCTATAAAAGTTTTGCTTGTTAACGGTTGAATTAATAATATGTGAAGGTAAAAATGAGACACATGATGAAGAACAATATTGATATAGCTATGTTAATGAATAATTCGAAATAATAAAATGTGAGCAAAGTTGAAAGTTTGAGGTGAGTTTTTGGAATTTTGCAGAATTCAGATTCAGGGTCACCACTTGAGCGGTGGGGGTTCGCTCGAGCGAACTATTGGAAAATGTTTGGAATATTCTCAATCATGAAAGAAAGGCTTGGGAGATTATATACATATATATACACAGACCTGACCCACTTGAAACTCTCTTATTTTTTCATTTTCTTCTTATTCTCTCTTCTTCTCTTCTTCCTCTCTTAGAGAGAGAGAGAAACCCATGTTCCTTATGAAACCCTAAACCCCCCCCCCCCACCAAAGAAATTGAAGCTTTAGGGTGAGATTGGGATCAAATAAGGTTAGAGATCAAGCTTTGAGGCAAGGAGGTAGGAGATGAAGCATCAAGGAGGTAAGAACACCTAAGATCCAAACCCTAAGAGGGAGAAGTTGGAGTAATCTCTTGCTTTTGAGCAAATCCAAGGTAGGATCTAGATTCTCTCATATGTCCTTGTTGATTTAGGTTGATATATTACTTACATGTGTAAAAATCAAGTTGATTTCATATGAGATTTGAATATTTAATAGGTGTGTGTGAGTATTGTTGGGCTTTATGAAATTAGGTAGTTTAAAAAGTGGTTTATCTTGATTTGTTGAGGAATTGTGGTACAAAAGGGGGTTTGGGAAACTTTAAATTCAATGTTTTGGGTTGAAAATAGAAATTTGAAGCATAAGTGAGAAGGGAATGTAATTTGGAGCTTAAAACTCAAAACAAGGGAAAATCTAAAATTTTCTCGAGTGCCAGCGCGCTCAAGAGAAGTCCTGTCCACTCGAGCGGTCAACTGACAGAGAGTTGGGCACTCGAGCGCCCGATGTCAACTCGAGTAGACTGGTTGCGCAGGGCCAACTTCTTTTGATCATATCTCTCTGCTTCGGACTCTAAATGGGGTCATTTTGTACTCAAATTGAAGCGCCGAAAGTCCTCTTTCCAATGAGACTACTCTGACAATAAAATTCTTTTTGTAAAAAAGGTTATGATTAAAATAGTTAGGGTATATCAAATTTTCTTAACCGTTTTTCACCCGTTTTGGCCAAATGTCTTGAAAAGGTTATTTTCATCATTAGTGGCCCATTTTTATCAAATTTCTTGTTCTTTGGAATGCACCTATGAAAATCTATTTGGGTTGGGATGCATATGTGGGGCCGTTTGGTTAAGCTTTATGAGGTAAACGGATTTTCTACATTAGAGATGGTTTTGAGGAAACAAGTATGGGTAATTATGAGTCATGTAGTAACATGATCATCATTTTAAATCCTAAGCTTTAGAAGGAAAACACGAATTTCAGCTTGTATACATATACATATGGTGGATGCATTCCATTTTTTTCACACGGCATGATTTTGAATGAATTCAATTTTGTGTTATTGTTGCTTTATGAAATTAACGAAAGAAATGTGAAATATGAATCATGAAAGGTTGTGTATTGGAGCCTATGATGCATTTGATTTGAAAAGAGAAGTCAAATACTAAAACCGAATGTGACTTGACAATGAAATAGAAAAGTTGAAATTGGAATTGAAACGATAATGTGTGAAAATGATTGGGAGAGGAACCAATTGTGGGTTGGACTATCAGATTTGTGAAAATAAAATTTATGAATAAATAATGAACCGTATGAATTGATGTGAATTAAGTTGGATTTGAGGCTCTGCGGTGAAAGACCAAAAACTTGCGTAAGATGGGGACCACATGCCCACGGGTTAGCCCCTGAAATGTGGTGTTGTGTCGTGGTGAATTATAGAGTTATCTATTATCCAATGGCTTCGCGCAGTCTGCTGGAAATTACTAGGGAGGGATTTCTATAAGCTGCACCTGACACCGGTTCATTAGATGTGATACAATTTTGTGATAAATTGAGTAATGAAAATGTGACACGATTTTTGTAAAAAATTGGATAATGGGATGATGATATGGATAATATGAAATGATAAATGGGAACAAATTGGCGTGCGTGGGTGTGTGTGTGTAAAGGAATAATGAATTGGTGAAAATTTTCATTTTACTTCGGTTGCACCAATTGTACCTCATAAATCATGCACTACATTTGAGTTTATTTATATCCTACGAGCTTTAGCTCATGTATGTATGTAAACCATTTTAGGTTTTCAAGGACCAAGGGCGATACCAGGGTAAAGGTTGCATTGTGGGAAAAGCTAGAAGCTAGAAGGAAGATCTAGTATTTCTTTGTATTTTGTATTATGTTTGTATGTAAATTTGAGTGGATGATTATAATGATATAGTGGTTGGAAATGAACTCTTGGAGAATCAAAGGCATTTGTTTGGAATTGGATATGTAAGAGAATTTGATTGGCTAAAGAAAGTTTTTGTTTTAATATGTTTCGAACTCAAACCTTTAGTGAAGGAAACTTATTATTAGTGACCTTTGTATGCGGGATGGTTGGGTTGATTCTCGGGTTCCCCGAGTTTGGGGCGTGACAAAATTTGTGCCTATTTAATAGTATGCTTAAAATTTGTAAAAATCAAGTATTTTCCCAACACTTAGAAAATTTTCAGGATTTTGGTTAGGAAGCTCTCAGGTATTTCACTGCTTGAGCGATGGAGGGTCCGCTCGAGCAGATTGCCATTGTGTGGATATTTGGGAACTTTTGTTTAAAAATGGAGCTTTTGTTTGGTATCTCTTTGGGTTTCCCTTGATTATAAAATGGTGTATTTTGAGAATCGTTTTGTAAGTAAAACCCCCACTTTTGTTCTGATCTTTTACAAGAAAACTTGGTGCTCGTTTCATTGTATTGTAAAGAATCAGTTTATGAACTTTCAGTTTGAGAAGCCTATAAACCGCGTTCTTGTGTTATCACCGACCTTGGTTTTTATTACTACGAAACCGGGGCGTTACAATACAAGAACTGATAATCTGATCTTCCGCGTGTAAGCTAAAGTTTACACACCAGATTATCTATTATGTAGAATAAAAGACACATATACATAACAAATTTTATTGAATAATAAAATAAATATCAAAATCTATTACACAAAAATGTGTTTTAGTATATATCCCTGACAAATAATATATTATACATTTAGAAGTGTATTGATATTGAATTCATTTAACTCATTAAGCTATTAACCACATCACACTAGGCTCAAAAGATTGAGGGTCACTTCAGCACTCAATTGACTCGATATAGTCGCCATGTGGCCTCCCTTTATTTGGTTGTCATCTTTTGGCCTAAACAATGTCCTCCAATAACTTTTTGGGCTTTAATTGGGATATTTGGATAGAAATTCTCCTTAGCCCAAACATTACCATTTTAAATTCACCTCCCTAATCACTCTTTCTTGAGATAGTTATTTTAAAAGGTGTCTAACTGTGACTATGATGACCTGTACAAGTTTCAAAAATCCTAAATCACACGATGGTAACCTGAAGTGTAAATGTCACACCCCAACCTTGTAACAATAAAACTCCACGATACGAAGGGTAAAGAAACCCAATTTCAAGAGTTTAAAATAAAACTAAGGCATAAGAATCAATGAAAAACAAACTTCATTTGAATTGAAACTAAACGTTTTTTTGTCAAAAAAAAGAAGTAAAAGAGAGTATTTTTCTTACAAACAAACCCCAAAATATGCCACTTTATGCTTGAAAGGATGCCCCAAAGGAATTAAACATAAACCTTTTTTAAACGAAATTTTCCAAAATAGACCACCCAGCGGAGACCGTTCGAGCGATGAGGCACCCGAGAGAAAACTGCTTAAAATTCTGAGATTTTTTTCTAAGTGTTGGGAAAACACAAAAATTTCTCATACCTTGAACGTAGTTTTCATAAGCCAAAAACTTGAAACTAAAACATACATTTGGCATATAAATAAACTAACGTGCATTAAAATTCAAGATCCAACATTTTAGTTCCAAGAAGTCCATATGAAAACTAAGGATTAAATCCAATAACAACCCGATATTCTCACATGCATACAAGATATGAATACATGGCCTTATGACCTTACAACACAGGTTACTCCAACCCAAAGCACATTCATCTAAGTATTAAAAAATAATTACATTTACAACTTCAATCCTCAAAAGATTAAACTAATGAATATGTAATTTTATCAAAAATGAATCGACACGGTTCCTACATGGGTCCACCCCAAACAACAACTTGCTTTCCATGATCATCTGATATGTGTTTTTAAACAACATGAGCCGAGGCTCGTATGATATAAACTAAAAATGAACAAATACATGACATGCGAGAATGGTTATGCGAATGCACGATAATATTTTTACCAAATCCAAAATTTCGTTTCGAACCCCTTTTCATTCATATAAGTGGGTTTTCATGTACGATGTCCACTCCATTTTTCATACACAACACCCTAGTGTTAGTTTTCTCCTTCCCTTATCATTTTTAAATCATTTCGAGTTCTCAAACACCCACACGCGCGCACGCACACGCATCCCCTGATGCTTTTCAAATCCAAACCAACCTATAGCTTAAGTTTTAAAAGCCAACACTAGATAGACTTATAAACCCATACATGGTTACTACCAACCGGACCCCACGAGAACCGCTAAGTAGCGATGCATTCTGTAACCGTCCAAATTCAAAGAACCAATGCCGGTCAAGCTTATAGACCCACGCCGCACTACTAACAACTGGGCCATGCGAGTCTTACCACAACTAACGCCTCTTTTTTGGTTATTAGCCAATGGACAGAGTACCCAATTTGCGCAGTTTTTCAATTTTGCACTGAGGAGCTGAACTAGCCCATAATTATGATCCGTGGATCCCAAATCGGTTCATACATTTTATCATTTTTAAAATCTCAAACCCGAGTCCAACCCACACATGGTGCCTCTTGTCAACACCCAACGCACGCATAGGGTTAGGCCCATTGACGGTTACTCAAATTTTCATATTTTACATATTCGGGTTAAATTATTTCAAAACCCAAAATCAACAACTCATGGTTCTTACATTTCACAAGAATTCACACGGTTTGTTCACAACCCCAACCCGTCATTTCATGGCTTTCACTCTTTCTAAAAAATTTATAGAATTTATACATAAATAGGTTAACACAATGACCAATCTACCAAAAATCAACTCAATTTAACAATTTGAGTTCACCAATCTAAAATGCCCTAATTTGTTCAAAGTTCAACCCAACCAATATCCTAACTCCTTATTTTTCAAATTAATGCATCTTTGATAACAAAAAGAAGATAGATTTAACATAAATCATGCTTAAACATCAAACCCTAACTTAGGGTTCCAAAAATATATATCTATCATACTTTTATGTGAATCCAACAAATATACAACTTAGATACATACAAAGATCAATATTATTCTTAGATCCTATCTCTTAGATGATAAATCCACAAGAACCAAAACTCTAGCACCTCCAACGATGAAAATCACCAACCGAACGGTGAAATGAAAGCTTCCACGCATAGCTCAACCTCCAAACGACATACAATCAAGAGGAGAGAAAAATAGATCCACTAAAGGAGGGTATGAGGAGGTTTAAGATGCTCCAATAAAGTTTTCTAGGGTTAGGGTTCAGGTTAGAGATAGATGGGAGAAGAGGAAAATGAAAAAAAGGAGTTGGTCCCGAAATTTAAAGATGCTGTTGTCGACAGTCCACTCGAGCAGACTAGGGACCGCTTGAGCGGTCCCCCGCTAGAGCCATACCGAGAAAGAAAATTATATAAGGTTCAAATTTTAAGCCAAACACCTCAACATTCATCCGAACAACCCTTAATAATCGTTCTCATGCAATACTAAGTATACAATCCTAATCTAGGCCCAATTCAAATAAAAGCCAAGTCTTTAATTTGAGCCCAAATATACTTGTAGTCCATGAAATCTTTTAAAAACTCTTTGGATCAAGCCCAAGTCCTTTTAACTCAAACCCCAAGTTTTTTTTTAACTCAAAGCCCAAATAGCTTTAAGTTTAGAGCCCAATCTTTAATTTCTTTTGACCCATATATATATATATATATATATACATACGTGTGTGTGTGTGTGTGTGCAAGAAAAATGGGCCAAAGTGGCCGGCCAGTGAAATTGGTCAAAGACCATAGCCCTTTGTTAAACCAAACACCCTAACCCTCTCATCATTCTAAACACTCACATCACTCTCTCATTTGTCATGTCTTTCAAACCAATAAACCTTCAAGGTATTCCAAACCTCCCATCTTTCTTACACATATACAAAATATCTATATCTATATCTATATCTATTTATTTGTCTATCTATCTATACACACACAAACACACACACACACACACACACACACACACACACACCCTTCTTCCTACTTATTATCATTTGAGCCAAAATATCTTCATAACCATCAAACTCTCCTCTCAAGTCTTTCAACTTCAACTCAATTTTCCTTCATAGTCACTATTGAAGTACCTAGGATGACCTCATTGGAAGACTCCCCCAAGTCTCCCATATGCCTATAAAAAGAGCCTTAAGCCCCCCTTCTCCCTCTCATTTGGTTCGGCCACCCCAAGGAGAGAAATATATAGAGAGAAAGAGAAGAGAATGACCTCATTGGAAGACTCCCCCAAGTCTCCCCTGTGCCTATAAAAAGAGCCTTAACCCCCCCCCTCCTTCTCATTTGGTAGCCACCCAAGGAGAGAAATATATAGAGAGAAAGAGAAGAAGAAGAGGAATAAGAAGAAGGAAGAAGGAAGAGGGAAGAAAGAAGAAGGAAGTAGGAAGAAGGAAGAAGGAAGGAAGTGTGAAACTATTCTAAAGGTAAGTCCTAATCTTCTAAGTTCAAAACTCCAAGGAAGGCAGTGTGAAACTATTCTAAAGCTAAGTCCTACTCTTCTAAGTTCAAAACTCCAAGGTAGGAACCTCCTACTCCTCTACTATTCTTTTTTTTTTCTAGCCATTCTCAAACAATCTTTGTATATGATTAAAGAAGTAAAAACAAAATCTTGAACCATAGATGTCCAATGAAGAACTGAAGTGAGAAACTAGTTAAAAATTGGTTTAGCATTACTAGAAAAATTGGCTTTTTGCGTCGGCTTGCTACCGTCGCAAATAATGTTCTTTCCGTTGCAAAAAATAATTTGCATCAGCATTGCGACAATAAATGGGGGAAGCAACTACTATTTATTCATTTCGCGTCGGCATTGCAAAAAATAATGTTTCTGTCATCGCAAATGTTAGCAGCGACAATTTATTCTTTTAGTGACAACCATTTGCGAATGCAAATACCATTTGAAAACATGAATTTGCAACCACGCATGTGCCGTCGCAAATAGTTTTAGAGATGGTATAATTGCCGACGTAAAAAATGTAAAAATCTTGATTTATTACAGCCTTGAGCCATCGTAAATGTGTTTATGCCTTTCGCGACGACCAAACATCGACGCAACTGATGTTCACAATTCCCATTTTTTAGCAAATACTGTTAGTTTTAGTGATTGCAATAGTTTCGATGCAAAAAATAAAAAAGTATGAATTTTTCTATTCATTCACATCCAAATTTTCTTTTACTTCCTAAAACAATATATCAAATATTATTACTCATTCTGATCTCCATATAACAACATTCATATCCATTCATTTGAATATCAAAATATTTAAAAAGCACGCATTCATCAAATACAAATCAAAATGTATTAAGAAGCACACAAAATACTTCTCAAGATAATATTTAAGTTTCAACAAATACAATCCAAAATAGATATTTCTCTATCAATAGTTGCTTTTTACCCCACCATCACATAATCTTTCTCCTTCTCTAACACCTGCAAAACAATTGAAATTATTTAAGTTTCAACAAAACTGCTTTGAGTTTTCACAAAAGGAAAAAGTGTTCCTTCTATATGGAGAAAAATGAATTTGAGTAAGGAAGACCTAATCCCACTCCTCCCAGCAACCTGATTCAAACAAAAACTAATCAACTATCCAAGGAATTACTACTACAACAATACATAAAGATCACGCTTTAAAATTTTTAAAAATCTCAGTTTTTAAAACACTATGATAAAAAAGATAAATAGAACTTTTAAAGAACTGTAATTTTTATCTCAGTTACTAAAATACTGAGATTATTTGTTAAATTTTTAATCTCAGTTTATTAAAGCAACCGAGATAGTGTTAGGGTTGGTATACTGAAAATCATGTTTTTAGTATTTAATTTTAGTTTAATAAAATTAATTTTTCATTTTATGAGAATCTTTATGAGCAATATATGTGTATCATTTCTTCAATGTTATGCAT
>JAULJZ010031529.1:0-15070 GCA_032270985.1 Heliamphora pulchella
TGATATGCATACATTGCTCATAAAAATTCTCATAAAATGAAAAATTAATTTTATTAAAATAAAATTAAATACTAAAACAATGATTTTTAGTATACCAACCCTAACAATCTTCCACTTATACTCAAAACCATGCTGCCATATATTTGACTTCCATGCCCTCTATATGACTATCAAAAGTCCTAGCCAGTAAGCTCTTTGTAAAAGGATCTACAAGGTTGTCTCCTGATGCAATCTTGATCACAGTAACATTACCTCTCTGTACAATTTCTCGTATCAGGTGAAACTTATGCTCAATGTGCTTGCCTTTCTTATAGACCATTGGCTCCTTCGAGTTTGCAACTGCTCCGCTATTGTCACAGCAAAGTGTAATAGCCGACTGAGCTGAAGGTACCACCTCTAGATCCATCAGGAAGTTCCTGTGCCAAACAACCTCCTTGGCTACTTCAAAAGCTACCACATACTCGGCCTCCATGGTAGAATCAGCAATGTAGGACTGCTTGATACTCCTCCAACTTATAGCTCCACCTCTTAAGGTAAACACATATCCTGAGGTAGACTTACAAAAATCCCTGTTAGACTGGAAATCTGAGTCTGTGTACCCCAAAGGTACTAGTCTGTCTGCCTAGTAAACCAACATATAATTCTTAGTCTTTTTCAGGTACTTGATTATATTGTTTACCACAGTCCAATGCTCCTACCCTAGGTAAGACTTATATCTGCTAACCACACCAACGGCAAAGTAGATGTCTGGTTTAGTACAAAGCATAGCATACATGAGGCTTCCTACTACCAAAGCATAAGGAACCGCCTTCATCTTCTCTATCTCATCAGGTGTCTTAGAACACTGATCCTTGGATAGAGTAATTTATGCCTGAAAGGGAGAAACCCTTTCTTAGAATCCTACATGCTAAAACGATCAAGGATATCATCGATATACTTTGCTTGTGATAAGCCCAACATCCTTTGTTTCTAATCTCGCACAAGCTTGATTACCAGTATATGATTGGCTTCTCCCAAGTCATTCTTATCGAATTGTCCAGATAACCATACTTTAACCGTAGATAATGCCCTCACATCATTTCCAATGAGCAAAATATCGTCAACACAAAGTATTAAGAAGATCACCACGCTTTCGTCACGCGTCTTGTACACACAGGACTCATCCGAACTTTGATCGAAATCATAAGACTTTATAGCTTCATCAAACCGGGTGTTCTAAGACACCGATGCCTGCTTAAGTGTATAAATGGATCTCTTAAGCTTACACAACATGTGTTCTTTTCCTTTTGCAATGAATCCATCTGGTTGTATCATATAGATACACTCGTCAAGACTTCCGTTAAGAAAAACTGTCTTGACGTCCATTTTCTAGATTTCGTAATCGAAATGTGCTGCAATGGATAAGAGAATCTGGATAGACTTAAGCATGGCTACCGGCGAAAAGGTTTTCTCATAGTCAATCCCTTTTTCTTAGTGAACCCTTTAGCAACAAGCCTAGCTTTGAAGGTTTCAACCTTCCCGTCTGCTGCTCTCTTCTTCTTGTAGATCCTCTTGCATCCAATCAGTTTATCCATTTGGGTGGTTCTATAAGTTCTCAGACCTGATTGGAATACATAGATTTCATCTCTAAATTCATAACCCTTTGTCAAAGATCAGCATCTTTGTCTTTTAGTGCTTCATTATAGTTACAGGGCTAGGTATCCAGTTCTACCAGGATCTTGACAAACGACTCTCCCAATAACATATACCGATCAGGTTGATGAACAACCCTCCCACTACGACGAGATACTACATGTGTCTGTGTACTAGCAATAACAGGCTGTGCAGAATTTGAACCATGTGTATCAGCACCATGTTCTTGATTTGCACCTGTCCCGATAATCCTCCCACTACGACGAGATAATGAAATATCAGTGACTTGTGGTTCCTCTTCCGTTCTACTGGTATTTCCTTTAAGTTCTTTCAAAATAATTTTTCTATTGGGCTTGTGATCCATAATATAATCGTCTTCCAAGAATTGGGCATTAGTGCTAACAATGACCTTCTGATCCTTAGGAGTATAAAATAGATCACCTTTCATTCCCTTGGGATACCCTACAAAAAATAGACTTTCGTCCTTGGTTCCAAGTTACCCGTGTTCCCTTTCAGCACATGTGCTGGACACCCCCAAATACGAATGTGTTTCAGACTAGGTTTATGCCTGGTTCACAATTCTATGAGAGTAGAAGGTACTGATTTAGAAGGCACCAAGTTCAGAATGTAAGCCGCTATCTCTAAAGCGAGTCCCCAAAACGAATCGAGTAAATCTGAATAACTCATCATTGACCTTACCATCTCTATAAGTGTCCTATTCATTTTTTCAGCAACACCATTCTGCTATGGAGTACTAGGCACAGTTAATAGGGATGTAATCTCCTCTGATGACGAGTTCTTAAACTCTCCAAAGAGGTATTTCCCACCACAGTCGGATCGTAATGATTTGATACTTTTACTTAGACATTTCTCCTCCTTTGCCTTGAATTCTTTGAATTTTTCAAAGCATTCAGACTTACGGTGCATCAGGTAAATGTATTCATACCTTGAGTAGTCATCAATGAAACTGACGAAGTACTCAAAGCCACCTTTAGCTCGAATTGTCATAGGACCACACACATCAGAATGAACCAGCATTAACGGTTCTTTAGCTTTATAGCCACTGGCCAGAAAAGGCCTCTTGGTTATCTTACCCTCTAAGCAAGATTCATAGACTGGAAGTGCCTCCACTTCCAATGAACTTCAAGATCCATCTGCTACCAGTCTGCTTATTCTTTATAGATTAATATAACCCAAGCGTAAGTGCCAAAGAAACGTTTGGTTCATTAAAGAATAAAACTTTCTTTTATATGGTAATGTAGATGTATTATTCGTTTCAATTAGTTACATTGTAGGAGAGATTGGAGTAATAATATAAAGATTATCCACCAATGTACCAGAACAGATAACCCATTTATTATCCTTAATAACCACAAAGTTATTAAAATAAATCAAATATCCATCTTTAGCCAATCCAGAAATGGAAACTAAGTTCTTTGTAATGGCTGGTACATAAAGACAATCTCTCAAAATTAAAACTCGATCTCTACCAAAACTGATAGTGACATCTCCTACTGCAACTGCTATTATCTTTGTATTATTGCCCATATGCAGGTAAATCTTCCCAACTCTAAGTTGTCGGGTTTCTTAGAACCCCTGCAGTGAATTACATATATGATTAATGTTTCTCGTATCAACACACCAGGTCCCGGTAGATAACACCGCTAAACATGTTTTCACAACCAGTGAACAGAAATTACCATATTTGTTCTACCTTCTGAGAAATACTGGACATAGTTTTTTCTAGTACCGGGTCTGATTGCAGTGAAAATATCTGTCTTTCGGCTTTTTCACACCAGTCCGTAACCCACTAAGTACCCTATAAATCGCGTCTCCCTGTTTCTGAACCTTTTTCTTTTTCATGCCTTTTGGCCCCAAGGAAAGAACCTTTTTTTTCTGAAACAGACACATATCCTGGTATTATAAGATTACCATTGGTAACTAAAGCTATATCCAATTTGCATTTTCAGTCAACAAAATTTGGTCCCGTATGTTTGTTTTCTTTGAGTATTGAAATGAGTGGGTTGAAATATATTTTAATCCTGAGAATCACATAATTAAAAATACCATTAATTATGACGAGCAAAACTTTGAATTCATTTTAATTTGGTTTCCTCTACCATTTAAAATTAATTCGCTAGCAGCCTGGTAACCTGAGAATAGCATGCCACGATGGGTGTCTACTATCCATCATAAGACCAGACAGACCAATTCCTTTTAATTTTACTATCTAGGCAACTGACCATGCCAAGTAAAATTAAATAACTGACATAACTTTGATCCAGTATACAATAGCAGTGACTTAGATAGAGAGGATACTATTATATATAGCTACGTGCTAACTATCACCTAATCCCAAATCAATCGTTTCGCAATGAACCCTTCAGATAGAGAAGTGATCCACACTAACAATTATTTAGAATTATTCCTAAAGGAGGTTTGTACTGGCGATACTGCAATTAATCTGTCCAATGGGGAGGAAGGCCTTACTGCCAACACGCAGGGTTTAATTGCATTGCCTACAAACTGGTGATGGAGACTGCGGGATTTATCTGTGAATAAATTCTCTCTCACTTAGATTTTTAAAATATTTTTTAGGGTAATAAAAATCCGTTTAATTAAAATAAATTTATTAATTTTGAAAGTCACACGATTTGAAAGAATCAAATATCTTTTCATGTACACGATTTCAAATATTCTGATTTATCAAACTATCATTTCGTGTTTAAATGTGTAGCAAATAAAATTTAATAAATGCACCATTTTTTCTTCATCTTTTCAGCTAAGGTAGTGATTAAAGACATTTATTTATTTTATTTTTTATTTCACATTTTTTGAAAAATAATAATTTATTTTGATTAAATATTTTTTATTTAATTAATTCAAAATCCCGAATTAATTCTCACGTTTTTTTTTCAATATATCCGATTTTGTAAAAAATTATCTTTAAACGTGATATTTTGTAAAAAAATAAAATATCTAAATTTTTTCCATTTAATTAAAATTAATTAATTAAAAAAACTTAATTTTATTTTTAATTACAAAACATTTTAATTAAAACCGAATTTCTGAATTAAATAAATTAACAGGATAAATAAAATCAATAGATATCATCCACGCAGTTAATAAAAAATTAAATTCAAGATATAAAAAAATTTTGATTTTATGATCGAATTGAAACTCTAAAGAGTTTCAGTCTCCTGTTCAGAGATAAGCTTCAATGGTTCAATCTATATCAGCTTCCTGTATTCTGATCGTGTCAGGATTTCTTGATACGTAGTGATATACAAATTTAATACTCCTCGATCCATATATATCAAAAAATAGAACCAAATAGCCCCGAGCCACCAGCACCACCGCCGGCCACCGCAAACGCACAAACAGCGCCGTTTGTTCACAACCATTTGATCACCGAAACAGATTTTTGAAACAATTCACAGCAGCAGTTTTTGTTTTGGCACAGGAAAATCGCCAAAACTTGCGCCACAACGTTTGGGTTGAAATCACTGTTTGCGCCTGTGTTTGTGTTGCACTGAAATAGTGCTGCTTGGAATCCAACTGTGTTGGAAAATATGGCGCCACAGTATTGGCACCTAGAAAATCGCTTATGCTTTACTATTTGGAAATCACTGTTGTGATTAGAAACCGGCTTGGAATTCGGGCTATTTGGATTGCTTCAATGGAAGCTGGCGCCGCTTCTTTTTATGGGAATATCAAAACAGTGTTGAAACCAAAAGGGGCCTTGGATGATCACTACTGAGGCGCTTTTTGCTTGGAAACCGCTGGATTGCGTTTTTCTTGGAGAACCGACGGCTTGCTCAAGCTTTGTGCACTACTGATTAGATAAAAAAAAAAACCACTGCTGCAGCTTGCTGATTTGTAAACAGCAGCCATGTTTGGATGATCATTGCTCGCGGCGCTGGATGGAATTTACGCCGGAAGTTTTTTGGGTTGAAAACCATGCTTGCTGCTTCAAAGTCGCCGCCGCTTGTGTTCTTCTTGTTTTCTTTTTTATTTTATTTTATTTTGATTACATAAAATAAAAAAATATAAAATAAGAAAAAAACTAGAAATCGAAAAATAATAATTTTTACATTGATCCTATACCTCCGTAGAGTTCACAATCAATCTACCACGATCAACCCTCGTGGTTTAAAAAAAATAAATCATCATTCACGCATTCAATCAAACATGAAAATAAATGATGATCATAAAACCTGGATTAGAATGCCTGTAAAACAATGTTAGCAACAGTTCTAAAACTACCCGGCCCCAATAACTGCAAACAAAAAATAAAATGGCTCTGATACCAATTAATGGAGGCAATACTGCTAAAATCATTGTTTTTGCAAACGATTTTCGGTAAAAATTAACTGGATGGGCAAACGCCGAAACAGGCTCCAGATAAAACTTTTGAAGACGAACGATCAAAATAAAACCCGTGTAATCAAAGTTAATTTACAAGAATACCTTTTGTCTATCGATTCTTCAACTACGATTTGATTCTGAGTTGAAACTCCTGTCAAAACTTCTATTGTATTCCCTTATGCGATCTTCGAATGTAGTGTGGGTTACGGATTATCGAGAACTTGTACTGGCAGAACCCAGATATCTTTAGTCTTGAGAGACAAAATATGATATCATGATTTTTTAAATTGGTTCAGCTTACCCGCATATATATAGTGCTACAGCAGAGACCTGGGGAGTAATTATGAGTTAGACATCCAGTGGAACACAGATATCTACCAGCGGATTATGCAATTATGGAAAGACGCAACGATTTTACAATTTTCATAAAATACTGAATTACAATTCACACCACTAAAGAACTATAATTGCACTCTGACCCATAATCTCAAGTCCTTCTTACATTGAGCTCCTGGTATTAAATGCTTACCATTTCTCACCATGTTAAGA
Organism: Heliamphora pulchella; assembly: GCA_032270985.1. Taxonomy (NCBI): domain Eukaryota; kingdom Viridiplantae; phylum Streptophyta; class Magnoliopsida; order Ericales; family Sarraceniaceae; genus Heliamphora; species Heliamphora pulchella. The sequence continues at coordinate 6,550 of JAULJZ010031529.1, forward strand.
TTCCCGATACCCGTCAATTAAATTTAATTACTGAGAATTTAATTTAATCGGCATCTTGATATTTCTTAAGTCCTTCCGCAAAACTTATTTGACTGCTGGATAATCAAATCCACCAGCAGGGTTTTGCCCAACCAAAACTTGTATGCTTTCTTAAGGGGGTATCGTCAATCCTGATCTATCGGGACGTGGATTCCATCAATAATTAATATTTTTCATATAAATAATACTGCCATTCAACTCATCAGGACTATAGACCCATATAAGATCGTACCATCTAATAAATCAAAATAACGAATATTAAATATATGTAAATTAATAATTATTTAAGGATTAAGAGGATAAGTACTATTCAAAAATAACCTTGGGGTGTAAATTAATTTATATAATCACTATAAAATTAATTACCCCAAATGTTTCATTCAATACACACAAAGTGTACTGACACAAAGAGTCGAAACAATAAACGACGCTATTATTTGTTACCCGTAACAAAAACAGGCTTACTAAAACTCTGTGCCACAGTCGTACCGATGGTATGCCTATTTCCATCTAAACTGTGAACATAAAACTTATATTCTATAAGAACCAAAAAACTGATCTTCTATGTGTAAGCCATACTCTACACACCATATTAAATACTATACAGAATATTAGACATCCATGCATAACAAATAAATGATATGCATTTATTACTCATAAAGATTCTTATAAAATAAAAAATTAATTTTATTAAAATAAAAGTAAATACTAAAACCATAGATTTCGGTATACCAACCCTAGCATCATGTACATTCTGTTTTAGGGAAGTTATTTATGTAAAGGATGAACGATGGTAGATGGGGAGACGGACCCAAAGGTGGCTACTGAGTGGTTAGAAGTGACCACCTCCTTCTTCGATACTCTAGATATCGAGGAGGATGCTTTGCGTATAAAGTTAGCAGCATTCCAACTGCGGGAAGATGCTAGAGAGTGGTGGAAGTTCGCCAAGACCACTGTAGATGAGACATGGGCCGCTTTCACGAGAGTCTTCTTGGAGAAGTATTTCCCGAGGTCTTCGAGGGATAATTACCGAGAGGAGCTACTCTCCCTTGTTCAGAGGAATCTGTCTGTGGTCCATTATGAGGCTAAGTTCGTGAATCTGTCGTGGTTTGCACCTGAGATGGTATCTATAGAGGAGTTGTGCACTCGGAGGTTTGAGAAGGGTCTTCGACCTGCTATCAAGGATAGGGTTGCGGCTCTAGATGTTGAGGTGTACATTAAGCTGGTGGAATCTGCTATCTGGTTTGAGAACTCGTTGGAAGATAGCCGTAAGATTAGAGAGAGTGGGAGCCAGCAAGGTAGTGGAGATGCACAGTTCCAGGGGTGCAGGGGCAAGCGCCAGAGGTCGTTTGAACCTAGTTCCCGCTTTGCCAGATCGTCTCAGCTGCAGTCGTCGACACTTACATTTTTAGTGGCCTCGATAGGAAGGCCAGAGCAGAGAGGAATGATCTGTTTTCGCTGTGGCCAGCTGGGACATCGTTCAGTTGAGTGCCCGCAGAAGGGCCAGTCTCAGAGTTCAGCGCCCGTCCAGTCTCAGACGAGAGACCCACCTATCTATTTTGGGTGTAGTTAGCCTGGGCATATCCGTAGACAATGTCCCAGATAGGGGAATGTTCAGAGTGCGACAGGAGCATCTGTTCCTTCATCTGTACAGAGGTGACAGGCTCCGCAGCAGCCTAGAGCTCAGACGTCTAGGTTCGCGAAGGGAGGTGCGTCAGCGCAGTCGGTGAGGCAGCCATCGACTCAGAGTTATAGTGGATAGACCAGACTACCGCAGGCCAGGCCTTATGTTCTTGCTATCATAGTGCTTTCGAAGCACCAGTGGCGTCTGATGCTGCTGTTACACCAGCCATGATCAAAGGTACTCTTCTAGTCTTTAGTTCATGAGCCAGTGTTCTCATCAACACAAGAGCATCACATTTATTTATATCATCTGCATTTGTATCTGATTTGGGGTTGGAAATGGACTGGTTGGGTTGTACCTTGTACGTGGAGACCCCAGTTAGTGGGAGTGTGACGTTGAGCCTTGTATGTAGATCATGTGTGCTGGGGGTCGTCGGTCGTTGTTTAGAGTTAGATTTTATCATTCTAGACATGACCACGTTTGATGTCATCCTAGGGATGGACTGGCTGGCTACCTACCATGCCTTTATAGATTGTGAGCGACGGAGAGTGTCGATCTGTACCACGGAGGGTGACTGCTTTTACTTTGTGGGTGATCGGGATGAGAGCCTGATGTCTATGCCAGGTGCCACTCGGGTTCGAGGAGATCTAGGTTTTCTTTTTTCTGCGCTCAGGTTGGATGAGCCAGTTGGGGTTCGAGGAGTGTTACCTCTTGTAGTGTGCAACTACCCAGATGTCTTTCCTGACGATCTGTTTGAGTTGCCACCAAGCCGAGATGTGGAGTTCTCCATTGATCTTGTTCTGGGAGCTGCTCCTATCTCTATGCCATCGTACCGTTTTGCACCGACTGAGTTGCAAGAACTCAAGGTGCAATTACAACAGTTGCTAGATAAGGGGTTTGTACAGCCGAGTACATTGCCATGGGGAGCTCCAGCGCTCTATGCAAAGAAGATGGATGGTTCGTTGCGGTTGTGTATATATTACAGGAAGTTGAACCAGGTGACGGTGAAGAACAAGTATCCGATGCCGAGGATTGACGACTTGTTTGATAAGTTGAAAGGGTCCCGTTGCTTTTCAAAAATTGACTTGAGGTCAGGGTATCATCTGCTGAGGATCAGGGAGGAGGACATAGCGAAGACTGCCTTTCGGACTCGTTATCGTTACTAAGAGTTTCTAGTTATGCCATTCGATTTGACGAACGCACCTGCTACATTTATGGGTCTGATGAATCGTATCTTCCACCCTCATCTGGACAGTTTTGTAGTTGTGTTCGTGGATGACATTCTCGTTTATTCACCTATGAGGGAGATGCATGAGGAGCATTTACATGTTGTTTTGCAGTTTCTAAGAGAACATCACTTGTATGCGAAGTTCGAGAAGTGCAAGTTTTTGAGATTCCTTGGACACGTGGTGTCAAAGGATCGGGTATTAGTGGACTCGTTTAAGACTGATGTAGTGACGGATTGACAACAACCGAAGAATGTATTTGAGATACCCAATTTTCTCGGTTTGGCAGGATATTATCGGCGGTTCGTGAAGGACTTCTCTAGGCTTGCAGCACCGATGACACGCTTGACACGGAAGGGAGTCACATTTGTATGGAGCGAGTCTTGTGAGTCAGCTTTCTAGGAGCTGAAGAAGAGACTAACTAGTGCACCAGTTCTGATCATTCCAGAGCGGGGTTTGGGTTACACAGTGTACTGCGACACTTCACATGAGGGTTTGGGTTGCATTATGATGCAGGAGGGCAAGGTTGTAGCTTATGGATCCCGACAGCTGAAGACACATGAAAGGAATTACCCAACACACGATTTGGAGTTGGCAGCCGTGGTCTTTTCTTTGAAGACATGGCGTCACTATCTCTATGGAGAGCGTTTCGAGGTCTTCTCTGATCACAAGAGCCTAAAGTACTTGTTTTCAAAGAAGGACCTGAATCTTCGCCAACGACGGTGGATGGAGTTGTTGGAAGACTACGACTTCGATTTATAGTACTGTCCGGGTAAGGCAAATGTCGTTGCTGATGCACTCAGTAAGAGATCTCATGGCTCATTAGCTTCTGTGGCTATGCGAGAGTAGGACATGCTTGGAGATGTTGGAAAATTTGATCTGTGTCTTGGGGAGACAGTGGGAGGTGCGACCTTATATGCAGTTTCTTCATATCCCACATTGGTTGCACCCGTGTTAGAAGCCCAGAGGACCGATCAAGAGGCTCAGATGATACGGGACCGCATTGCCAGTGGGACAGATACAGTGGGATGGGTGATGAGTACAGATCAGAGTCTGAGGTTGTTAGGGCGATTGTTTGTGCCAGAGTCGTGCCGTGCTGAGGTGCTACATAAATTTCATCACTCACGTCTTGCAGTGCATCCGGGAGGCACGAAGATGTATCACGATCTACGCTGTCAGTTCTGGTGGACAGGAATGAAGTGGGATGTGATCCGATTCGTTTCTCGTTGCTTTACTTGTCAACAAGTGAAGGTGGAACACCAGAGACCTGCAGGATTATTGCAGCCATTGCCTGTATCTGAGTGGAAGTGGGAAAATGTCACTTTGGATTTTGTATCAGGACTTCCACGCTCGCCGAAGGGATATGATGTTGTTTGGGTTATAGTGGATAGGCTGACGAAGTCAGCACATTTTCTTCCCATTCGAGTGAGAGACTTAGTAGACAGGTTGAGCAAATTGTACATTCAGGAGATAGTCCAACTACACGGAGTACCGGTGACTATTGTTTCTGATCGAGATTTGCGCTTTACATCGCGCTTTTGGCAGAGTCTTCAGGTGGCTTTGGGGACAAGCTTGACTTTTAGTACAGCTTTTCATCCTAAGACCGATGGTCAGTCTGAGAGGACCATTCAGATTTTAGAGGACATGGGGACGAGCTTGACTTTTAGTATAGCTTTTCATCCTAAGACCGATGGTCAGTATGAGAGGACCATTCAGATTTTAAAGGACATGCTGAGAGCCTGTGTGCTTGATTTTTAGGGTTTTGGGAGGATCATCTATCATTGGCAAAGTTTGCATACAACAACAACTATCAGTCCAGTATTGGGATGGCACCGTACAAGGCTCTGTATGGTAGGCCGTGTAGATCGCCTGTGTGTTGGACAGAGGTGGGAGAGATCGCTATTTTAGGACCCGGCTCAGTACGAGAGACGACGGAGGTGATTACAATGATTCGTTAGCGACTGGTGACAGCTCAAAGCTGCCAGAAGAGTTATTCTGATCGGAGGAGGAGACCATTAGAGTTTTTCGTAGGAGACCATGTGTTTCTGAAGGTCTCGCCTCGCAGAGGGTTGATGAGATTTGGTCATAGTGGGAAGCTATCACCACGTTTTATCGGACCGTTTGAGATCCTGGAAAGGATTGGGGTGGCAGCATACCGTCTGGTTTTGCCGCCTCAATTAGCATCCATGCACAACGTTTTTCACGTTTCTATGCTTCGGAGGTACGAACTGGATCCGTCTCATGTGTTAGATTGGGCTGAATTGAGAGTTGATGAGGATGTGACATATGAGGAGCGTCCCGTGAAGATTCTGGATACGAAGGAACAGGTGTTGTGGGGGAGAACGATTGCTTATGTCAATGTTCAGTCGCTTCAGCATGGAGTTGAAGAAGCGACTTGGGAGCTTGAGTCTGGGGTTCGTGAGCGATACCCGGAGTTGTTCACCTCGTAACCTGGTAGTGAATTTCAGGGGCGAAACTCCTTATGGGGGAGATTTGTGAGACCCTGTACCGTTTTATTTTCATATTTATGCATATTTGGTATTTTGGACATGCGTTGGCGTTTTTGCCTTGAATGTGCTTATATGAGTTTTGATGCATGTTTTGGTTAATCGGAATATATGGGGTTGGTCCTGGGGGCTGCGGGGAGTTACGGTGCGAATTTCAAAAATTTAAAAAAAATATATATGTTGGAGGCTTATAAATATCTGGAGTTAGATATTTTCAAAAGATATTTTCAAAACTTAACTCTTAAGTTTCCTCCATTTTCTCTCTGCCGTCTCTTTAACTTCTCGGGGGCTCGTGGCTTAGTTTTTGATAAACCAACTGCTGATCCTTGCTATCAGCATCGTGGTCTACGCATCCATCAGGACGGATTTTGATTCCAACGAAGCTCGGATTTGCACGTGGATCGAGGCGTCAAATTTTTTATCCAATGAGGTAGGATCTCAGATTCTACTACTGTATTACGGTTATATATGTAATCTTATGTGTTTTCACCGTGTAAATCGCTTGGAAATCATCTTTGTTTCAAAGTTAAGGCTTTGGGTTAAAACGCTTTTTCGGCGTTTCGGTTGGATAAAATTGGGTGTTGGATGTTTCTTTTAAGGGTTTATGTTAGTCCTAAGCTAGTGTACGCTTGTGGATATCAAAAATAGGAGTTTGGAGGCTTGATTTGAGGTTTGAAAGCACAAAACTGTAGCAAAAAAAAAAAACATTTTCTGGGCAAGTTCAGATCGCTGGATCTATGAGTTCCGTCGACTGGATCTTAAGTTGGGAGGTTCAGTTGACTGAACTCGAGGGGTCAGTCGACTGGAGTGCCTCGGGTTGAAAAATGTTGTTTTCCAGTGTGATTTTCAGTCGACTGGAGATGGGGTCCAGTCGACTGAAATGTTTGCTGTTTGCTTTGGAAAATTTTGGTGGTTCTTTTGTGAAAAAGTTGGGTTTCTTTGAGAAAAAAGGAGTTTTTGGATGAAAAACGTGTTTATTGGAGGTTTGGAGCTAACCCTTGGGGTTGAGTTTGAATTTCCAAACGTTTTCATAAAATGTGTATGTTTTTACATGTTTTGGTTGATCTCCATGGTTTCATGGATTGGATCTCATGCTTATACATGCATTGTTTAACTGCTTTTGGGAAAAATATTTTGAAAATATTTTGTTTGATCTCTTGGTGAGGAATGGATCTATGTACATGTATAATGTACCAATTTGAGAAATATTTTGAGAAGATTATCTAGATGTACCGGGATGACGTGTATGTGGCAAGAGTTGCCCTCGGTGTTTGTCCAGAAATGTGCACAGCGTAGGTATCAGGTCCTTCGGGTTAGTCCCTATAAACTGAGGCGGATGGGTGATCAGCTCCCCCGAGGTCATAACCCGTAAATTGAGTGGTACGTTCATGGTGCTCCGTATAGAACCTGTGTGTATCTAGGCAGCCCCACGATATCTGGGGGTTAGATACTGGACAGGAGTCTATAGTTGTGACCTCTGTCCCCTGGTGATAGAGTCAGTACATAGGATCTTATTCTTCTTTTTCACGATGGTACATTCCGCGAGGGAACGATGTTTTGATTATTGTTTTTCCTTAACTGTGGTTGGTTATTTGCAACATTTGCATCACCTGGTTTTAAGGATGAAAACAAGGGGTTTTATGTTAATAAAACCGTTTTGGGAGACTTGTGTGGTTTGAAGGGAAAATATGATGTTGTGGTTGAGCTCGCTCCTACCATATGATTGCATATTCCTCGTTTACAGCTTATTATCTATTTCTATTGGGCTTCGGCTCACGGGTGGAAATTTTCTGTAAAACCATTTTCAGGTGATGATGTAGATGAGGTATAGCTTGGTGGCTCCCGCGGTGGCGAAAGACTTTTACAGTTTTCCTTCTTTTTGGTATGCCTGTTCCTGAAGGCAGGTGTTGTACGCCATAAGACGATATATTGTATGCATGTTGAACCTATATGTCTTTTCTTTATGTGAGATACACTATGTTGGGTATTGCATTGGTTTTAACAGGCGGATTTTAATATAAGACAACCTGTATTTTCATATAAAATGGATGTTTGCTGGATTTTGACATGACCCCAGGTTTTGGGGCGTGACACATAATTTTAAGATCTTGATAGTTTGCTGCAACAGTTAGGATCTAATGAAATATTAGTCATCTAAATAGGACACTGAATTAACTTTTTCAATATTTATGTTTAGTGCGGTAAGTTGGCCTAACAAGACTTCAATAACCAATTTTGATGATAACAAACTTATATATCTAATTGTGTAAATTGAGTTTGGATACAGGAAATATACACTTAGCACAATTCAAGATATACAATGGAAGCCATGATGCAGAATTCCAAAATCAAGATTATTTGGCGACAAATTTTTGTGGAACAAATGCAAAAAGGATTGAGATATTGAAGACTTGAAGAACAAGATTGTAAATTTCATTTGTAGGATCTATGTACACTCATATGGCTCATGGATATATGTTTTTGAAGCTCATAGGAATCCTAAATATCTTAAATAATGTTTTTCCAAAACATAAAAAGATCAAACCTTTATGGAAAATTAAAAATTTAAATTTTTAATGATCCAGTCGACTGAGGCTTTCCATCCAGTCAACTGAATGGGCTACCAAAAATAAGTTTTCAAATCTAAGTTGGTTCAGTTTACCGAACCTTTAGGTTCCGTCGACTGAAGTACAGTTCAGTCGATCAAGCGAGTCTCTTCAGTCGACCGAACAGCTTAAATTTTGATTTTTTCTTAAAACGGCTAGTTTGACATTTCTATACTTAGCCCAACGGCTAGTTTGATTTTGGAGCCTCTGAATAGAGGCGTTGTGCTAGTGTTTCCATCGTCAAAAGCCTCTCCAACTTTCTCTCTCGCTTATTACTTCTTTGTGCTTCCAAATCTTGATTTTACAAATCACTTCTGTGAGAAAAGATCATTAGTTTTTCTTCTTGAGCTTCATTTTCAATATTCTATTTAGAAGTGAGTTTAGAGCTTTATTTGTTGTACTGGTTTGCCCATTCAAGGAGCGTTCTTCGTACACCCTCGTATCATTCTTCTTGTTGATTTGTATTTGAGAAAGGTGATTCTCAAAATAAGCTAATCCGCCTACAAGGATTGGGTTAAC
>JAULJZ010031540.1:0-15070 GCA_032270985.1 Heliamphora pulchella
GCCATGGAACGCAAATAACCTCAGAAAATTTTACTTTTAAAGTTTGATGTAATTCTTTCGTTTCCAATAAAACGCCGCTATTCGGCATCAGCTTCTTCTTTTCAAGGCATCTTCAAAGTTTTTATCATACCAACTTCCTGATAAAAACTTGGGGAGCACACCCCAGATACGGAGAGCACAATGAACTTCTTCAGCAGCCTAAGTTCGATGTTTATCCAAACTCATCTTGCCCTTAGTATGGATGTTAATTCCATACCTAAGATGATTAAGCCTAAAAAGGCTAAGTTTGAAATTTATCCGAACTCATCTAGCCCTCAGTATGGATGTTAATCCCATACTTAGGATGTTTAAGCCTGAAAAGGTTAAGTTCGAAGTTTATCCAAATTCATCTTGCCCTTAGTATGGATGTTAATCTCATACTTAGGATGTTTAAACCTAAAAAGGCTAAGTTCAAAGTTTAACTCATCTAGCTCTTAGTATGGATGTTAATCCCATACTTAGGATGTTTAAGCCTAAAAAGGTTAAGTTCGAAGTTTGTCCGAACTCATCTAGCCCTTAGTATGGATGTTAATCCCACACTTAGGATGATTAAACCTAAAAAAGCCAAGTTCAAAGTTTATCCGAAGTCATCTAGCCCTTAGTATGGATGCTAATTCTATACTTAGGATGATTAAGCCTAAAAAGGCCAAGTTCAAAGTTTATTCGAACTCATCTAGCCCTTAGTATGGATGTTAATCCCATACTTAGGATGATTAAGCCTAAAAAGGCCAAGTTCAAAGTTTTTCCGAACTCATCTAGCCCTTAGTATGGATGTTAATTCCATACTTAGGATATTTAAGCCTGAAAAGGCTAAGTTCGATGTTTATCTGAACTATTCCAGCCCTTAGTATGGATGTTAATCCCATACTTAGGATATTTAAGCCTGAAAAGCTAAGTTTGATATTTATCCGAACTATTCCAGCCCTTAGTATAGACGATAACCCCATACTTAGGATGTTTGAGCCTTAAAAGGCTAAGGTTCGAAGCATATCCGAACTAACTTAGCCCTTAGTATGGGTGGCAATCCCACACTTGGAATAATTAAGCTGAAAAAGCTAAGTGTGGAAGTATGTCCGAATTAGTTGAGCCCTCAGTGTGGAAATTCATTAGAAATAATACAAGTATGAAGACCAAGACGAAATAGAAGTGTACTTTTCATTAATAAAAGAGGGGCTGGAACCCTCAATGCTACAAGTTCAGGCTTGTAAGGGCAGTACAAGATAAATAAAGGAAAAGAAGATGTCCTCAGGGAGCAGCCAGGAAGTCTTCAGTAGTCTCAACCGGAGTCCCCACCTCTTCGGCAACGATTGAGGTGGTCTGGGGCACTTCGGCAGGGACCGCCTCGATAGCCCCGGCGGTAGCCTGGGGCTCTTCAGCTTCTTCGATCACTTCATCCCCGGATTGCTTACTTGGGAGGGGGACTTCGGTGTACAAGGAGGAGGATGCCTCGACCCCGGCAGCCTTGAGAGCAGCTTCCCAAGCAAAGCCGAAGATAACGTCCTGGAGACCGGGGATTTGGGACTTATAGTCCTCGGTGGCCTCAGCAACCCCGGCAGCATAAGCCTTGGAGGCCTCCTCCTTTGCCATGTCCAGTTCAGCTTCCGTTTTCCCGAGGAGCGCCATTGTGTCGACCAAGGACTTTTCCTTCTCCTTCAAACAGCTATTTAGGGCAATTTCAGAGACCTCCAGCTCGGAGAGCCGAGCATGAGCAGTGCCAAGCAGCTTGTCCTTCGCCCGGATGCTGGCTTCCAGCTTTGACATTTGTTGACGGTATTGTTGGTTCTTCTCATAGAGTTTGGCCAGCTCCAACTCCCTCTCCTCCAGCCTTTCCATTGCAGCCACTAGGTGTTAGAGCCCCTGCGTGTAGAAAAGAGAGAGAAAAGAAAATTGATAAGTAGAAAGGTAGAGAATAGAAACAACGAAAGAAATAGTGCCGAACAATACCTGGACCGAATGATGGATGGAAGATTTCACCAACTGCTTATGGGGAGCTTTCGGATGTCCTCCATGTCACCTGGTAATAACAGGGCTTTGGACAACCCTAAGGCTGTGTCCAGGGACTTCGCCTTGTCCTCGATATTGATCACCCGATCACCTTTCTTAAGAGCAGGGGACCATGGCTCTGGCCCCTCAGATTGCTCCACCACGGCCTTCCCCTTCTCTTTCTTCTCTTTCTCTTTTCCCCTCTCCTTTCCCTTCTCCTTCGGGGGAGAGCCCCCGACCTTCTTTTGCTTTTTTTGTGGGGGCTGAGAGGCTGCTTTGACAATTAGGGCAGTCTCTTCTGTGAGTTCGGTGGCGAGACTTGCAGCTGTCGAAGGGACGGCGAACACCTTCCTCTTTGAACCACCGAGTGTGAGGAACTGGCTCAGATCCGCTGTGGGTGCTTTCTTCTGTGCCATCTCGGCGATATCCTCAAATACAGAAGAATCAATGGAAGAACATGAGGAGGATGAAATCGAAATTGTATACCCCGATGATGAAGGTTCAGGTTTGTCAGTCAGTAGGGGAGGCTGGGCGATGGTAACTTGTCTCTTTGCCCGTGTAAATGGCAAGACCACAGCTTCAGGAATATCTACCGGCTCTGAAGCAGGACCGGTGATCCGAACACTAGCTGTGTTCGGTCTGATGAAGCTGCGGTAGGTCGGGATGTACTTCAATAAAATATGCGCGGCCCTCCCAAGTCTTCTTTACTCGGGCAAGCCTTTATAGGCCCAAACCTTCGCAAGGTCGTCCAAATGCACTCCAGAAAGAGGTCCTCGAGCTCGGCTATTTGCGACCTCACCTGAACTGAACAAAAGAACAAAGAAAGGAGATTTAGGATAGAAGGGAGAAAACCAAAACGCTGTATGAGATACAAAAACAAACAGTTAGTAGGCAGAACTACCAGGGCCAAGGCCGTCCTTCCGGGGTACGGTGAAGATGTGCTGCACTTCTCCAGGATCGAACTCAAAGTTCCCGATCACATAGACGAAGTCATCACCGACGTCCTTATCGAAATCTAGCAGTTCAATCACCAGCTTTTTGGCTACCCTTTTAGCCTTGAGGTAGTACGATCTCGAAGAATGTTTGACCATATTGTAGTAGTAAATAATATCCCAGATACCAAGATTGGTATCCAGGATACGGTTCAGCTCCACTACCCCTATGACTACTCTAAACACGTTAGAAGAGACCTGTATGGGGCTCACCCGATAATGTCGAAGAACTCGGCGAAGAAGTGGATGTAAAGGGAACCGAACTCCCCCCTCCACTATGGCAACTAGTGGGAGAGGGTGCTTCTCCCAATTTCCCTTGCGCGAGTCTCCAGCATTAGCCAGAGTAAGTCCAACATCGTCTGGAATTTGGTACCGGCGCCGGAAGGCCTCCATAGCCACCGACGTCGATACCATTTTTCTCAGTTTGCCCATTTGGTAAAAGAAAACAAAAAAGGGAGAGAGAGAAAGGGGCAAACCAGCCTCAAAGCAGTAAAGAAGAGCAGCAAAAAGAAGAAGAGATGCTTATAAGCCTTTCGTGAAAAGCTCCTGGTCACCGGATTCTGGAAAATAGCTTCGCCGTAGAAGGAATGCGTTCGCGCCGGAAATCACAGAGGAAAAACTATCGAAGAAGATCAGAAGTGGTGAAAAATGGGGAAATGGCGTCTCAGACGGATCTTTATACCCGTCACATTTGAAACGACAGGCGCATCAAAAGTGCCGTCTGTAATCATTACCATCGTTGTTCCCTGGAACGACGCGTGCCCTTTCAAAAATCCAATCAGAGTTCGCCACGTCAACAACACAGGGCTCAAGGATAGCCGTCGTCATTTATGTGGGCAACTTAACAGATTTGGGCAGCATAACTATCGCCCGAGGAGCCGAATAGTGGTTTCCGAACAACGGGTCACCCCTTAGAACTCCATCACTCAGTACATACCCCGAACAACTCAACCACATGTACACCGTGCAAGCATGAATTGTCAATCGAACAAAGATTCAAAACTCGAGCCCTTCACTGAGCAGATCAGCCGATCAAAGAGCCAGAGCTGCGGGCAGTTGAGGGAGGACAAAAGTTATGGGCTTAAAGCCCAGCCTAATTAAAAGGGACCAAGGCTCCAGAAGGAAGGCCAGCCCAAAAGACATACTGGTCCAGCACTCGAAGAAGCCCGGACCATCAGTTATTCGGGCCATACGAGTTCGGCCCACCTCAGACAGGGGCAACCCGGACCAATGAAGCCCACGTCAACCCCTCAATGGAAAGCTAAGTTTCTATCTTGTATATGACTTGATCGGATATACAAGATGGGAACAAATCAACATTGGATATACAAGATGGGAACAAATCAACATTGGATCTACAGGATAGGGAACAAATCTCTAAAGAATCCAGAGACAGAATCTCAAGAGGATTTAGCCTCATGGGGTTTCGACCCCTATATAAAGGAAGGCTCTCTCAACCTACAGGTGCGCAATTTTTAGCCCAAGCTCTTGCCTAGAAACCTCTTTGAGAGATATCTAACTTGAGCGTCGGAGTGCCTCCCGATCACAACCGGCCGGAAAGCGCTAACGGGGTTCTCTGCCTTGCAGGAGTTCGGCGACAGAGCGAGGAACATCTAGTGAGTTCGGCAACCAGGAATCTGGCCCACATTTTGTTCGGGGTCATCAGTATTGGGCCAGTTTACCTGGTCCTGATTGTGCCGAACAAGTCTAAACAGTTTTTCACGCGCACACTGTTAAATAAATATCTCCTTCAATTATCTTTAGTAATGCATCAAAATCTATGAATCTTCACACATATACAATATATATGGAATAAGAAAAAGACAATGTTAAAATAGAAATATTTATTAACATGATATTGAGAATTTTAAAAAATATCATGATGAAATATAAATATTTATTAACATAATATTAAAAATTAAAATAAAATACAAATAACAATATTAATCAGTGTGGACATTTTCATCACTAATTAAGGCTCCGTTTGTTTCGTCCAAAAATATTTTTATTAGAAAAATATTTTTAATTTTTTTAAGGAAATATTTGTAAAAAAATATTTTTTGTGTTTGGTTGCGACTTGAAAAATGATGGTGGTAGTGAATGTGGTAGTGTTTGAATCGGTGGCAATGGTGACAGTGATAATAGCAGAAGCAATGGCGGAGATGGTGGTAATGACCTCTGAACCCTAGACCCCTGACCCTTAGACACCCGGATCCCAGAACCCCGACCCCCAACCCGAAACCCCGGACCCCAAATCCTAGACCCCAGGCCCCTAGACTCCCGAATCCCGGACGCCCGACTCCTAGACCCCCAAACCCCCAACCCCAAACTCTTGAATCTCTTACCCTGAACCCCTGGACCCCCGAACCCCTAACTCCAAACCTTAGACCCTCGAACCGCTAACCCTAAACCCCAGACCCCCAAACCCTTGATCTCTGTACCCCAGACTCTTGACCCTCGACCCTCACCCCTGATCCGACCTGGGACCCCAACCCCTAGACCCTTGGCCCCCGAGCCCTTGGGCTCCCGACCCCCACCCCCACCCCCACCCCCACTCCAGATTTGAAACCTCGGATTCTAGAAACCAGGACCCCGACCCTTGGGCCCTCGGTCTTTGGCCCTCGAACCCCCAACCCTGGATCCTAGATCCCACCTTGATCCGAAACCCAAAACCCTAGACCTTGTGACCCCAACCCCTTGGCCCCCGGTCCCTAGGACCCTGGACCCCGACCCCCTTTAAACCCTAAGCTGGCGTTGGTGGTAGAATGATAGTGTTGGTGGTAGAATGATAGTATTGGCGGTGGTGACAGTGGTAAAATGGTAAGAGTACAAAAACATTTTTACCATAAAAAAAAAGTGGAAAGCGTTTTTCACCAATTGACCTAATTTCACTGACTTAAAAAATATTTTCTATTGATTTTTATTTTTTGTTATACCAAACACCAAAAAATGAAAAAAATATTTATTAAAAAATATTTTCTGTCGAAGCCTAAATGGTCAATTCTTTGATTTGGATGTTCAACTCTCAACCACTTAATTCATGAATGTGGTTATCCGCATGTTCTCAACAGATTCCTCTAAACACTTCATCTCAAAATATTAAAAGTACGATAGTCAACGTAAATGCAAATGATGATATTATTATATTTATAGTGAAATGCCTACAATGCTATTATTTATATATGTATCTTCTTACAGTTTCATCCAAATACCATTGTTCTATTTAAAAAAAAAAGATTTCTTTATAACCAAAAACATAGTATTATTATATTCTTCATCTCTCTAACAAATTCACTTCACAACTGTACAGTAAACATAGTGGTCTCTCTTTACCTAGTCCTCTCTCTCTCTCTCTCTCTTCATAATGAACTATTTCATCCCCCTCTCTACTACCAGACTATTACTATCTTCCACCCCCAACACTTACCATAACCACTACCACCGAACCGACACTATTGTCATGTGGCTTCTTTCATGGTAAACGTTTTAGGCACAGTGAGAAAAAATAGGCTGGGCATGACATGATTGGGAACAAAGGCGTGCAACAAGAAGTTGCACGCTTACAATCGGTGAAAATGGAAAGAGTGGCGATGGCGATTGAAGTAGCAATCGAAATTGAGAGGTGACACAATGTGGATTGGGCAATAACACTGATTAAAGTTGCAATGGAGATTGATCAGGTGATTGGAGTTATGATGGTCGGTGTAATGCTGTGGAAAGTGTTGGTGACACAATGTGAGTCCACGATAGGGTCTCGCGATGGCACAATGATAGTCGATGAGAAGGGTTACCAAGATGAAAGGTAGTGGAAGGGGCTGCCACATTGGCGGTGATAGAGGTCTTGCAATGGTGGCTAATGATATATATACCACGATGGTGCAATGTTCACTCATCATGGCGTGATGGCAACTATGACACGCAGCGTGATGGTGGCGCAATGGCGGTAAGTAGAGTTATTGGGAGAAAAGATGACAGAAAGGGGGTTGGCAGAGGGGAGAAGTGAAATGTCTAGTTGATAATATGGCGTGGCGTTGCATTTTCCTTTTTTTACTTTGCCTTTTTCATTTTTTTGATTACAGTAATGTTATGAACCTAGAAACAAAACTCAGAAAATTACTCAAAAAGTGATTTAGATGGTTAAGATTAACTTGAAATGTGTTTCACATCTTATTAAATATGAATCTTAACCATCTAAATCACTTTCTGGGTAATTTTTTGAATTTTGTTTTTAGGTTTATAGCATTGCTGTTCTGATTAACTGCGTAGAGAGAAAAGGTGTGGAGAAGAAGAGGGATGGTTTCTTTGATTGGCTGTTTGAGAGAAAGGGCAAAAAAGGAAAGGGATACCTTTTTTGATAGGTTGTTATTTGATATAGAGAGGGTGAAAAAGAAGATGGATAGGGAGAAGTTTTACTTTCTCTGATTTTTTTGATTAGCTGCCAGAGAAAGAGGACGAATGGGGAGGGGGAATATCAGTGTAATTATGCCAAAAGTAAGAAAGTTACTGTATTTTCTTCAACCATCAAAGGAGATTAATGTAATTTACCTTTTGTTTTCTTCTACATTTGTACTCTGCATTCTTGTTTGGCTTGTGACTTAAAATTTAAAGTTTTATATTTTTTGTTTAATTTTTCAAAAACTTATTCGTTAAAAACTAAAATTTATGTATTATCCATTTACAAATTTTTTTCTACAATGCTTTTGCACACCTTTTTCATCTCATCTCCCTCATTAAACGCATACGTTACATTATTTCTTATTATTTCTCCTTTTTCTTTTATTAATTCAATAAATTCATATTTGTTACTATAGCTGCAAGTTTATTTATATTATGATACGATAGGTAATTTAAAAGTTTATTCACCTTCTTTTATGGTATTTATGTTTTTACTACACAATTTGTTTCTTTTCATATGAGAGTAAGGGGTTTTTCTAGCAGTTATTTTCTATGCTATTCGACTAAAGTGTAGCTATTGAGCACCTCTACAAGGATCTCTCTTGAGATATCTGAAATGGTACTGACCTCCCCTGTCAGATTTTTCAGAGAGACGTCGTTAATGGAGAGTTACTTTTTACAATTTTACCCCTATCTTTGCAGACAACAAATCTCTAATTCTGTTAATTTCAAATCCTAATTCCTAAGAAAGAGAGAAAATTTTCCAACCAACAAACATCAAACCCCTTCAATAAACCCATCTCTTTCTGGCATCTACTATCTTGTGCACCCTCCTCTCCATCTTCCATGGCCTCATATATTACTCCCTCCCAAACTCATCCTCCTTCCTCATCTGCAATCTCCTCGCAAGATCTTCGAGAATTGCAACTACTAGGTTCTGCTACATAAAAGCGTAGGAGAACGAAAAATCCGCTTGTTCAGACCAACAACACCCTCATTCTAATCGATGGCTACCGTGCTGGAGATTAAAAAACCTGCTTGTTCAACCCATGTACCGGCTTTGAAAAATGTGATTGGGTGGAATTACCCGAAACCCTTTCCGTTTGACGATGGTGCGCCTCCAACCACATACTTCCGACGGCCGTGTCATCGTCGTTGGAGGTAGAAGAGAGCCCAGCTATGAGTTCTATCCCAAGAGTTTGTTGATTAGTGTGGAACCCCCAATTTGACCCCGCTGAATCTTATGTTAATCCAGATGAGTCCAATGATGAAAATCGAGTGGAATGATGTTTACGGATGATCGTCGGGAATCAATCCAAATCCAGTACTTGAGTCAAATGATCAAAATTCCCAAATCTTTGAACCCTCAACCTTTGATCTTTGTGCCCGTGCACTTCAACCATGCAACCGTGACAAGAGCTTTTTGGAAACCCTAGCAAAGGTCACAGACACAACATTTGAACCTCGCGACCGTACACTCTATTGTTGCCACCGCAATATGAACCTTGTGAAAACCCTAACATTTTGAGCGGTCGCAGACATCAAACTCACGGTCGCAACTTTCGAAGGTTGCGACCAAAAACTCCAAAGGGTATGATGTGTCCCAAAACGTGCTGACACCTCATTGGTCGACGTGTTCTATATAAACATACCTTCGGTACAATTTTAAGGAGACAAAATTCCGATATTGGTACTCTGTCGAAGTACCGAGAGAAAAAATATAGTTCTAAGTACGTCGGTACTCTGCCATACTCCCAACCCACAGTCCGATCTACCTTCCCACTTGATCTCGATTTGGATACTGGAATTGGAACACTTCCCGAAGGTCGAATTGACAATTCTATTACTTGGGGACTCATCTGGATTGTCGCACTCCAGGTATTTTACTAGAACCTCAACATTTCTCTCTCCACATTTCTTATCCTTGTGAAGAGGTCGAGTTACAATTTGAGTATCAGCTATGAATTATATCATTTAGTTTCGCTATCATTTGGTTTAATTATCCCATTTGCATGTTTAATTGTCAATTCTAGTTTACTGAATTGGAAGTATGCTAAGACCCAAAATTTTGGTTAACATTGAGTCGCACATGCTTCCATTGTGGTCTTAATTAAAGTATGTTCAATTAGATTCTGTTTCATGCCATAAGTATCACACATTCACACCCAGTGTACTATTTTTAAAAAAAATTATCAATATGGTGCCAATAGACACTACAGTCGCAACCTCCAATGTTGCGGTTGTCATATTAGTGCACCAATATTCTAGCGATCGCAGTAATCAATGCTGTGCCCGCACACTTTTGGCTCCTCATGTGTGCAACCGCAACCTTTATAGGTCACAGTCGTAACCTCTGCTTAGTTCCAGTAGTTCAATTCTACTCTAGTGATATATTTTTGTTGTTTGCAGTATTCTGTTAATCATCTAGTATGCATTCTGCAGTGTATTCCAGTATAATTAGGACTTAAAATCCCTTAAAATTGTTCGCTTTTCGTTGGAAATTATAATGTGATTATTATGTATCCTTAGCTTAGCCTTCCATGTGATTAGGACTTGTCAGATTAACTTAATTAGTTTCATTCCTTGCTCTTCGCATGCGATTTGCTTTATGAATCCTTTAGTTAGAATTTGCATGCCTTAGGATCTAGGATTTCTTTTATGCTTTGTTTGGTGTTCTATATACCTATGCTATGTATTTTCAGTATTTAATTTTAAATGTTCTCTCTTTGTCTCTATTTTTTGCATTTGCATGCATTTGAAAAATCTAATTAAGAACCAATTATAATTAATAGATGCCAACTTTGTGGTTGGGTGAACGGGATACCTAACACCTTCCCCGATCTGTACCTTAGCTCCCAGACCCATGTTTTCTCTAGTTAAACGTTTTAAAGACTAGTGGCACATTTATATTTTTCTTGATTTTTCTAAAAAATCATGTGGCAACTCCATTTTTTTAACAAAAATGGTTTTCAAAATCTTTTGATTTTCAAGGTGTTAAAATATTTTTAACATAAATCTTGAATTTTTTTTTTTTTAACCAAACCCTAAATCCCGGCGCTTCAACTAGGCCATCAGAAAGCTATCACCTTCCATTCTTGAACGCTATCAGCTTCCATTCTTCCCAAGAGCTCATTCCATTGTTGGGGTGATTCCAAAGAATGGATCGTCATTCCATGGTTTTTTTATTTTTTGTTTCTGGGTTCGGAGGTGTACCTATGGATATAAAGTATTCATACAGAGAGAGATTGATAGTATCATTTTATTGAGGTTAAAATAGAAAATTGATTATATATCCAGGGATAAAATAGGAAGAAAACATGAAATATTTAATAATAAAATTAGTTTTTTTTTCTAACAGTCAACTAACAGAAGGGTGAAGGTGAAATACAGAAGTAAAGTAGAAGGAAATACAGTATCATTTCAATAATCAAAGTGGAGGTCCATATAATATGCTTAAACCTCAAAGGAGATGAGTGTAATTTACCCTATTTTTTGTACATTTTATTATTACTCTTTATTTCTTATTAATCTAATAAATCTTTATTTACATTATGATTTAGTCATTAATTTTCGAATGCACTCAGAATCACAACTATGCACATACTAAAGAAAAATCACACAATAATTTACATGATCCGGCACAACTTGCCTATGTCCACGAATAAGAGAGATAATTCACTATAACCATATAAATTACAAATATGATATCAAAAATACCCCAAAATTTAACACCCAAAACTCGAGCCTTGAAACCAACCCTATTTTCCTGCTCAAGGTTTTTTTGCTTCTCTCTACATCTGTTTGAAAGGGATCGAAATCCCAAGAAACTAAGACGATGCATGTGAACTGAATCAAACGGGGCGTGGTATAGGATCAGTAGCACCTAAAAAACTACATAGCACTAAGCCATCCGGACAGACGTTGTGAAATCATCCGAACAAAATTCGTACAGGATGAACAGAAACAATTCCCAACCCCGAAAACTATAACCCGGTACACCCATCAGGCGGAATAGGAATTATACATACGTGATCCCTTTGGTTTGATCACATTTTAGCACTTGAACTTGAATATGAAGATCAACACGACAAAAAACCGGCAACCTCGTCCCCGCTTAAATCTTCTGCTGTATTCTTAAACACCAAAAATACGGACTAAGTGCGGGCATAGATCCTTCGTGTTCTCAACCCTGTTTGGCTATCTCTCCTTTTTTGTCTCTCACAAAAACATGGAAACCCTAGGAGACTAAATGGGTTTTGTAACTAGCGGCCAGGGTTATAACGACACATAAATAGGTTATAGTAGGGACCTAACGAGTGAATAAGACACGGGCTTCTAATATAATTAAAAAAATTCACTTCAACTCAGAAGCAATTTCTTAAAATATAAATTACAAATCATACTACTGAAGAATTGCAATAGCACTCTTGATCTTATTCTCAAAATCAATTATTCGAGCTCATGTTATTAAATATTTATTATTCTCCTCACGTTAGAATTACAAATACCCGTCAATTAAATTAAATTACTAACAATTATATTTAATCGATATTTTTAATAATTTATTAAGACTTTTCGCTTAACTTATTTGATATGCTGGATTACAAAATTCACCTACAGAATTTAACATAATCAAAACTTATAAGCTTTCTTAAATAGGTATCATTAATCCCTTATCGGGACGTGAATTCTGTCAATAATTAATATCCACTATATATGTAACACCGTTATCCAACTCACCGGGATTATAAACCCATAAAAGATCGCACCATTTAATAAATCAAAATAACGAATATTAAATATACATGTTTAATAATTATTTTAGGATTACGAGTATAAACACTCATAATAACCATGAGGTGTAAATTAATTTATGTAATTAGTATAAAACTAATTATCTCAACGTGGTCATGTTCAATACACACAAACTGTACTAACACAATAAGTTAGAACAATTGTTGAAACAATTATTGTTCCCCATAATCAAGACTGACCTACTAATATACTGTACTACAGCCGTACCGATGGTGTGTCCAATTTTATCTAAGATTGTGAATCAAAAATTTATATTCTATAAGAATCGGTAATCTAGTCTTCTGTGTGTAAGTCGAACTCTACACACTAAATTAACTACTATGTAGAATAAAAGACACTCATGCGCAACATTGAATAAATAATAAAACGTATATATTACTCATAAAGATTTTCCTTAAAATGGATAAACAATTTTTATTAATAAATAAAAATGAAACCAAAAATCCAAATATGGCTTTTAGTATACAGCACTAACAATCTCCTACTTATACTCAAAATCATGATGCCATATATCTGACTCTCATGCTCTTTACATGACTATCAAAAGTCTTAGCTGGTAAGCTTTTTATAAAATGATCTGTAAGGTTGATTCCTAATGCAATCTTTGTCACAACTACGTCACTGCTCTACATGATCTCTCGTATCAGGTGATACTTACGCTCAATGTGCTTTCCTTTTCTTGTGGATTCTTAGTTCCTTCGAGTTCACAACTACACCTCTATTGTCACAATAAAGTGTAATAGCTAATTGTACTAAAGGTACCACATCTAGATCTAGTAGAAAGTTTTTGAGCCAAACGACCTCCTTGGCTGCCTCTAAGGCTGCCACATACTCGACCTCTATGGTAGAATCAATAATGTAGGACTATTTGATACTTTTCCAACTTATGGTTCTACCTCCCAATATAAACACATATCCCAAGGTAAACTTTCTAGAATTCTTATCTGGCTAAAACTCCAAAACTGTGTATCTCAAGGGTACTAGACTATCTACCTAGTAAACCAACATATAATCTCTAATTCTTTTTAAGTACTTGAGAATATGTTTTACTGTTGTCCAATACTCCTACTCTGGATTAGAGTAATATCTGCTAACGATACCAACTACAAAACAAATATCTGGTCTAGTACAAAGTATAGCATTCATAAGACTTCATACTACCGAAGCATAAGGATCTATCTTCATTTTCTCTATCTCAATAGGTATATTAGTACACTGATCCTTGGATAGAGTGATTCAATGCCTAAAAAGAAAAAATCTTTTCTTGAAATCCTATATGCTAAAATGAGCAAGGACCATGTCAATATAATTGGCTTGTCATAAACCCAACATCATTTGCCTACGATCTCATCAAAACTTGATCCCTAGGATGTGACTGGTTTTTTCCAAGTCATTCATATTGAACTGCCTGAATAACCATTCCTTTACCAAAGATAGAACTCCCACGTCATTTTTTATGAGCAAGATAGTATCCATGTAGAGTACTAGAAACTCCATCATGCTTTCAACATGCTTTTTGTACACACAGGACTCGTCAGGACATTGATCAAAATCATAAAACTTAATGGCTTGATCAAATCGAGTATTTCATGACCTAGATGCCTGCTTAAGTCCATAAATAGATCTCTTAAACTTGCACAAAATGTGCTCATAGCCTTTGCTATTGTAAACATCACAATCTGACTTAGTCGAATCTTAGGCACTCGTCTCGAATGCGTTCCAATGATGAAAGTATGAAAATCATGCTCAAAGATACTCCCAAGTAAGCAATATCACAAATATCGCTCAAAATTCAAAGGCCTTAAAAACCTTCAGGCCGTGACATTCCCATCCTCATGGCCGCTACATTTTTGAAAATCCTAAAACAAGTCGTGTCCTTACTCTAGCGACCGTAATCTTTTGAAAACCCTAAACCAAGCCGTGATTTTTTTTTCACGGTCGTTTCTTGTTTATCCATACCGTGACTTTTAAAAGTTGCAACTGTCCTTTTCATCACCATAAAGGTCACGACCGTCACTGTACAAAAATAAAAAGGTAGTGGCCGTCACTACTATCCCTTTTTGGACAAGTGGCAGCATCCTAGAAGGGGTATGTGTTACTTGCATTGCCTATAAATAGGCGACATTCCCAAGCAAAACCAGAAAGAGAAACACCTGGAGGCCCAAACTCTATTAAAATACTTTCCCATTCGATATTCTCCCATCTATCATATACTTCCCAAGCCTTGTTCTGCATTGAAGGAGTTCGTAGAGCTCGTATCGGCTTTAAGAAAGCCTATTCTCACCCCCAAAGGGCCATCTGAGGTGGATATTCATACGAGATAATCTTAAGAACCGACGACTCTTCTATAAGGTTTCCACTATTTCATTACTTATTTACCACTTATTTCAATGTAAACACTTGTTCCTTCAAGTTTTTCATTACAAACAATGTATTCATAGCACTCTGTTTCGTATTTTACAGTCATTTTTATTCTATTTCGACACTCACGAGCACACTGAGGACTTCAAAAGTTTTCTGAGGTTCTAGAACATGATGGTTGCAACCTTCTAGTGTCACAGCTGTATGCTTTGTTAAACCTATGGATCAAGCGCTTACCATCTCACCAAAACCCGCAGGTGGTGGTGAAGGCACAACTTTATTTTCATAAAGGGTACAACGCCAAGTGCCACAAGTCGATTGTGACTCAGTCCAAACCCCGGCCTTCGCCACGGCAAGATGCTGGCCCAAACCCAAGCCAACAATCCCCCCCAACACCTGCCGCATAACTCGCAAGACACAGGGCCTTCCGCGATAGGGAATCAAACTTGAGACCTCGCTCTGATACCAATTGTGGATCAAGCGCT
>JAULJZ010031561.1:0-15068 GCA_032270985.1 Heliamphora pulchella
ACCGCTTATCCTTTTGATATGCCGGATCCAAATATCCACTGTACAGATTTAACATAATCAAACCTATAAGCAAAGCATACGAAGGGGAACACCTCAACCTAAGTCGGACGTGGTTTTCATCAGCTGATTATCAATCATCGGATAAACAACGCCAGTACCCAACGCATCGGTATTTTTGATCTCATGGAGGAAATTTCAACTATTGATGACTCAAAGTACTGTACACTATCTGAACACAATCAATTAATCACTTCGGGATTAAGAGTTCCTGCAATACATGATAATACAGGATGTGGATCAATTCATATAGTCAGTATAAAATTGATCATCCTGTTGATCCCGCTCAATACACTCCAAGTGTACTAACACATCGAGCTCGAACATCGAATTCCCAAAATCTGAATTCGACCCGTTCGACCATGCCAAGACCAGCTACTATAACGATGTACTACAATCGTACCAATGAAATCTCCGGGTCCATTACGATTGTGAGCCTACCTGTATAATCTGTCAAAACCTATGACCCGATCTTCTGTACAGCATGCACCGAGTCAAATACTAGACAGAATATACGGACTATGCATTCATTCATCACAAGTATAAATATGAAACCACGAATGCAAAAATATCTAAAATATTTCTCATTAATATGCCAGGGACAAAAAATCTAAAAAACATGGCTTTTCAGTATACATTCCTAACAGAGGTATCGGTGGATTGGTCGAAGACAGACGCTGTGGCTGGTTGGGAGCGACCGAAGAGCAACTTTGAGATTTGCAGTTTTTTGGGTTTAGCAGGGTATTACCGATGGTTTGTGAAAGACTTTGCGAGACTTGCAGCACCGATGATGCGTCTGACGCGAAAGGGAGTTACGTTTGTTTGGAGTGAGTCCTATGAGTCAGCATTCCAGGAACTAAAGACGAGGTTGACTAGTCCGCCAGTGTTGATTATCCCAGGGCGAGGCTTGGGGTATACAGTATACTGTGATGCATCACACGATAGTCTTGGGTGTGTGCTGATGCAGGAAGGAAAGGTTGTAGCCTATGGTTCTCGACAGCTGAAGACGCATGAGAAAAACTATCCGACACACGATCTGGAGTTGGCAGTCGTGGTCTTTGCCTTGAAGACATGGCATCACTATCTTTATGGTGAGCACTTCGAGATTTTCTCCGATCATAAGAGCTTAAAATACTTGTTTTTGCAGAAGGACCTGAACTTGCGCCAACGACGATGGATGGAGTTATGGGAGGATTATGATTTTGAATTGTAGTACCACCCAGGAAAGGTCAACGTTGTGGCAGACGCTCTCAGTAGGAGATGTCACGGGGCGTTATCTTCTGTGGCTATACGTGAGTGGGATTGCTTAGAGAGATCGGGGAGTTTGATTTATGTCTCGGGGAGACAGCGACGGGTGCTACTTTGTTTTCAGTAGTTATGCGACCAGCAATGATAGCACGTGTGCTAGAGCTCCAGCAAACGGATCAGGAAACCCAGATGATACGAGATCGAGTTGCTAGTGGAGAGGATACAACAGGATGGATTGTGGGTTCAGATTTGAGTCTGAGGTTAGCTAGGAGGTTGTTTGTGCCAGAGTCATGCCGAGCTGATCTATTACATGAGTGCCATCATTCTCGCCTTGCAGTGCATCTTGGAGGCACGAAGATGTATCATGACCTACGTCGTCAGTTTTGTTGAGCGGGCATGAAGAGAGACATGATCAAGTTTGTTTCTCGGTGCCTTACTTGTCAGAAGGTGAAGGTGGAACACCAGAGACCGGCGGGCTTGTTGCAGCCATTATCGATATTCGAGTGGAAGTGAAAGAATGTCACGATGAACTTTGTGTCATGACTTCCTCAGTCACCTAGGGGACACGACGCCGTATGGGTTGTGGTTGATAGGTTGACGAAGTCTGCACATTTTCTCCCCATCCGCGTGAAGGATTCGGTGGAGAGACTGAGTCAGTTGTATGTCAGAGAGATAGGCCGGTTGCATAGAGTGCCAATGTCTATTATTTCTGACCGAGACCCACATTTCACGTCACGCTTTTGGCAGAGTCTTCAGGAGGCTTTAGGGACGAACTTGATATTCAGTACTGCTTTTCACCCCCAAACGGATGGCCAGTCTAAGAGGACTATATAGATCTGGAGGACATGCTGAGAGCTTATGTTCTAGACTTCAGAGGTTCGTTGGAGGATCATCTACCGTTAGCAGAGTTTGCATACAACAACAGCTATCAGTCCAGTATTGGGATGGCATCTTATGAGGCGTTGTATGGTAGACCGTACAGGTCACTCGTATGTTGGACAGATGTGAGAGAGACCACAGTCTTGGGACCCAATATGGTGCGGGAGACGACAGAGAAGATTGCAGTGATACGCCAACGCCTTTTGATGGCACAGAGTCGCCAGAAGAGTTATGCAAATCAGAGGAGACGAGTTTCTGAAGGCCTCGTCACGTAGAGGTTTGATGAGTATTAGTCGTAGCGGGAATTTATCACCACGTTTCATTGGACCTTTTGAGATCCTCGACAGAGTTGAAGAGGTTGCTTATCGCTTGGCTTTGCCACCTCAGTTAGCATCTGTGCATAACGTGTTCCACGTTTCTATGCTTCGGAGGTACGAACCTGATCCTTTTCATGTGCTAGATTGGGCTAAGTTGCGGGTTGATGAGGATGCCACTTATGAGGAGCGTACAGTGAGGATTCTTGATACAAAGGAGCAGGTGTTGCGGGGGAGAACAATTGCTAATGTCAATGTCCTGTGGCATCATCACGGGGTTAAAGAAGCGACATGGGTGCTCAAGTCTGGGATGCGTGCTAGATACCCAGACCTGTTTACCTCATGACCTTGTTGTGAATTTCGGGGGCAAAATTCCTTAAGGGGGGAGAGTTGTGAGACCCTGACCTGTCTCTTTTTGAGATATTTATATATGTTGACGTGTTCCTTTCCATATATGTATCTCTTGGTGTACGATCTAGGTTTCATGTCGTAGAACAACATGTTTTGTGTAGGTGTTATACGTATTATGCATGCGGGGGTTTGGCTTGGTTGCCTTTTTCAGTTTTCTATCCCAATGACAACCGCTCGAGCGGTGGTGAGCGCGCTCGAGCGGCCTGGTGGCAGAGTGGTGGTCCGAGAGGAGACCGCTCGAGCGGTGTTTGGGCGCTCAAGCGGTGGTCTGGCAAGGTCTATGTCGGCAAGGGATCTGCTTGAGCAGTGCTTGGGCGGTCGAGCGGTGGGTCCTGAGCGCAAAAATCTATAAAGGCTACAAATATCTTTTTAGAGACTCAAAAATATCTTTTCAAGCAAATCTCTTTCTCTCCACATTTTCTCTACTTTCTCTCTAGCTTTCGGGAGGGCCCGGGCTTAGTGTTTTGCTGTCAGATAGCAGATCCTTGCTGTCGGCGACGTGGGCTTCGTATCCATCGGATGGATTCTCGTTTCGACGAGGTTGGATTTTGAGGCGTCGAGCTTTTAACTCTTTGAGGTAGGTTTCTAGACCCTATTGCTGTTAAAGGATGTTGTATGTGATTATACTTGCTTTCACCGGGTAAAAATGCGTTAAATGTGATTTTCATATTTTTAAACCTTGGTTTTGGGTAAAAGTGGGTTTTACGCCTTTCTCAGTTTTATACATGATCTGGATATGTTGATGTCCGTGATTTTCAAAAGGAGGTTTGAAAACGAGGTATTTTTGTGAAAAACATGCTTTTGGAGGTTTGGAGCTAACCCTTGGGGTTGAGTCTCAGCTTTTTAACGTTTGTGGAAATGGTTTAGATCTCCATGTGATGGATTAGATCTCTTTTATACATGCGTTGTATAAACTTTTTTATGGGTTTTCGTAGTCGAGCTACGGTTGAATTTTTAAATGTTTCCATAGATATACCATGACAATGTGTGATTTTGAGTTGGGCTTCTATTGCTCCTTGGTGGAAGTACAAAAATATTCGCAGAGTAGGTTTGCTACGGTCCCTCGGGTTAATCCCCGTTAATGTGATTTGGTTAGCTTAGTCCAACGGTCGTGAAAATTCGTAAAGAAGTATGTTGCCCCGTGAGTGGCTTTATTGTTGTAGCTCCGTATAAAACTTGTCATTATCTAGCAGGCCATAAGTGGTTCAGGACTAGGATAATGGACAGGAGTCTATAGTTGTCACCTTTGTCTGTGTGGCAAGTCGGTACATAGAATTACATTTTATCTTTTTCCTCGGCTAAGTGGCCTGAGTGGAGCATACTGTTTGTTTACAGCTTTCCCTTAACTGTGGCATGATATCTATTAAGATGATATGCATAGTTTGAAGGATGACAATTTGAGGTTTTATGAGATAAAATCTTTTTGAGACTCGTGTTAGTTTGACGAAAAACTTGTGCTTTTTGAGAGAAAAAAACATTTTTGGCTCCTGAGGTTGAGCCCGTGTATGTGTAATGGCATAACCTGCTTTACAGTTTTACTGTCTATTTTCTATTGGGTTTCGACTCACGGTGTAAAATTTTATTGTAAAAATATTTTCAGGTGACCATATGGAGTTGACCTAGAGGCTTGTGGCGATGGAGAGCTTGCTGTAGTTTTCTTATTTTGGACATGTACTTATAAGTACATGTGATGCCTGTTTCAGAAGGCTGATTTTGTATGCCTTTTGGCAATATGCTTATTCGTGTATGATAATGCATGTTTATTGTTTATGAGAGTTGATCCTTGGGAAATCTTTTATCCAAATGTTGTATTTTTTATTTTCAACTATAAAACCTATTTTCATGATAAATGGGTGCTTTGGTGGGTTTTTGCGTGACCCTAGTGTTTGGAGCGTGACAATTCTTGAATCAATAAAATGAATATAATGAATCTATTAGGGCTCCTCCTCTATCCTTAGCAAGAAACTTAGAAATTCATGGAGAAGAAAATGAATTAGGATTTTTAGAGAAGAAGATGGAGATAAATAGATAAATAATAGCTTACAATCCAAGATCTCCTATCCTATATATAATAGAGGATAACTGTAGAGATCTCATTTTCAAATAAGATCTTATGCTCCTAAAACATTATCATTTTTTAAAACAATAATAAAATGTGAACTATTAAATGGGGGCCAAAATTACATGGGCTATATCATTCCAAACGCTAAAATAATGGCCTTCGATGCTAGCCCAAGTTGGGACTGTCCTTAGAGTCAAATTTTAGATTTTTCTCTTATTTTCGAAGTCATATTCATATGCTGAAACCCAATACTTTTCAAATGTGCTTCGGAAACCCAAATGTTACCTCTAAATATCTAATTTAATTCCTATAATAGAAAAATAAGTATTAGCACAAAATTAATTATGTAAGCAAAAATTATTAACAAAAGAGTAGAATAAAACCAATGTTAATATGTAAAAATATACACTATTAGGTCTTTATCATACCACCAACCAGCATATTGCTAGTCCCTAGCAATCAAAGCAATTCCAAAAAGAGTCTTAAACTGAAAAAATCAAAGGTTAACCAAATTAACTACCAAAACTCACTTTCGCAGGAATTGCGATTGCACTTAGCCGCGTAATAAGCCTTTGAACCCTAGGTTACCCTAGTGGACGAGTTATAGTCTCGTGAGAGTTTACAGTGATAATACCCACAAACATCCAAAAACTTCTCTATTTTTTTTTCTCATTCAAATGGAAAAAGTGTTAGGGTTGTTACTAAAAATCATAGTTTTGGATTTTAGTATTTAACTTTATTTTTTAATAAAATTAATTTTTTTTTATTTTTATGAGAACTTTAATAAGTAATGTATGCATTTTATTGTTTATTTGATGTCGTGCATGGATATCTTTTATTCTACATAGTATTTAATCTGTTACGTAGAGTTCGGCTTGCACACAGAAGACCAGATTAAAGGATCTTATGAAATATAAGTTTTTTGGTTCACAGTTTAAATGGAATCGGACAAACTATCGGTACAACTATAACATAAAATTGTAATAAACATGTCTTGGTTACAGCGAACAAATAATAGCCTCGTCTATTATTCCGACTCGCTGTGCTAGTACACTTAGTGTGTATTAAACATGACCAAATTGGGGTAAATTAATTTTATACTAATTTTATAAATTAATTTACACATATGGTTATTATGAGTGCTTATGATCTTAATCCCAAAACAATTACTATTTACGTGTATTTAATATTCGTTATTTTGATTCATCAGAAGGTACGATCTTGTATGAGTTTATAATCCCGGTGAGTTAGATAACGATATTAATTATATGGTGAATATTAATTATTGACGGAATCCACGTCCTTAATTATCGAGATTGATGATACTCCCTTAAGGAAGCTTATAAGTTTTGTCCGAGCCAAACTCTGCAAGTAGATTTTATAATTCGGCTTTCAAATAAGTTAAACGAAAGGATTTAAGAAATTTTAGAAGAAGCCGATTAAATATAATTGTCAGTAATTTAATTTAATCGGGGTATTTGTAATCTTAACATGAAGAGAATAAATAAGCATTTAATAATAGGAGCTTAAATATTCGATTCTGAGAATATGGCTAGGAGTACAATTATAATTTTTTAATATAATAAATTATAATTATTATTTTTATGAAATTGCTTCTGGATTGAGGTCGGTTTTCATAACTGCATAGGGAACCTAAGTCATATTTACTCTACAGGTCCCTGTTGTAGCCTATTTATATGCTATTATAAAACTTGACGCGAGAATTCATATTATTCAGTTAGTGATTAAGTGGCTAGAATTTTCACGTTCTCTAAAAATCCTAAGCCAAATCAAGAAGGTTTTGAAGAACACGATAGATCAAAATTCATACTTTGTTCGTGTTTAGCATTCAATAATACAGCAAAAGGCTTAGGTTGGAGAATTGACTACAAGCTAAAAATTGCAGCGGATTGTTAACTGAAAATTGTTGCAACAACCGAAATCATCCAACCAAATTTTGAAAGATATAATTCTAAAACTAGCTTTAGTAGTATTTCTGGATTTTATTTTGATTGTTCGATATCAAAAGTTCAATCTGGAGTTTATTTCGGCATTTGCCCATCCGGATATTTTTTAATTAAAATCATAAACATAATTTTAGGATCTTGGCAGTTTGCCCTAACAATAAGTTCACGAGTTATGTCATGACTCTATCACATTAACAGAAGAATAAATCAAAGATTATAAAGCTAGCAATATGTAAAAGTATCCCATGACATTCAAAGTTTAGAGTGTGTAAAATATTTAGCCATCATAAACACAATCTTGATGTCAAAATAAAATATACCTCAAATTTCTATAAAAAATATGCATCGACATAAGACTCACAAGATAATGCATTCAACAAATAAAGCACTCTGAAATATATGTAGATATATATACTCTCAATATATATGCAAGTCGAAGTATGTTAATTGAATGCAAAATTTCTCGCATAAATTATTATCGAAAGACATTGATAAAAAGAACAACTAGTCTCAAAGAAGGAATGCTAAATACTGAAAATTTTTATAAGATCACACTATCACCCCATCAATCATGTCCATATCCAAACCATACCAATCTCAGGATCAAATAGGAATTTAACTAGATTGTAATGTAAGGTCAGAGTTTAAAAAAAAGGAAATAAAGAACGTAAAAATAAGGTTACAATTTAGTTTAATGTCACCACCATTTTTTTTTCAACCTTTCTCAACCTTTTTTTTTCTTTTTTCTTTCTTTTTTTCACATTCCTCGTTTTTTTTTTTTTCATAAATCTTAATCTTTTTTTTATTCTTTTTTTTTCTTCTGCCTCATTTTTTCTTCAACAATTTTTTTTTCTTGTTATTTTCAAGTCACCTGTCTTTTATTCAATATACTCCCAACATATCTCAGAACAACTTTGGTGGATGATTTACAAAAGAAAGGCTAAATTAAAGGCTTAAATTGGTTCCAAGGAATCAGTAGATAAAAAAAATACAATGCTCAAATAAAACAAAGAAGGCCTAAAATCATTTCTCGGGAATTAGTATAATTCTTCAATTTTCATGATATCAAAAGAATAATAATGCGATAACAATGTTTTGTGTTCTCAGCATTTAACCAAAACAAAAAAATAATGAGACTATTCAACAAATTAATGCACTTCCAAATAAAATTTAAGAGAAATTGTGATAACCCTCCGAGCAAAATAATAGCTCAAGAACTGGCATGGGTTATTAGTTTCCATGAATTTTCGTCTAGATTTTCAAGTCATGTTCACTCCTCAACCAAGAAAAATATTCATATGACTAAAGTGACGAGCAAGAATTCCAAACATGAACACATGTGACACTTTACAAGAAGTTAGTAAAATTCTCTCAAACATAATTCTTAGGCTAAGATAACTAAAATCACAATTAAACTCAATCACTAACAACATAGAACGAGGGGGAAAAAATCAACATTGTGGAGAAGCTTTTTTCTTTTTTTTTTTAATTTTTAATTTTTTATTTTTGAACACTTTTTCCTCCCCAACCCAAACAATGCATTGCCCTAAATGTATCCAAGTAGTGTAAGGAATTTCTGAATTTTCTCAATTGAAGAACAATGTTATACGTTGATAGCCTGCAATTGGTTAGAAAGAAGGAAAAAAAATACAAGAATAAAAACTATCAACTACTCCTATCATTATTTTTTTTTTAGGAATCTAGATAAATTGGATCCTCCAAGTCAACGGACTCCTCTTCTTGAAAATTGTCATTTAAGAATGACTTGAGACGTTGGCCATTTACTTTAAAAATATAACCATTCTTAGGGTTCTCAATTTGAATAGCTCTATGAGAAAAAATCGTTTTAACAATAAAAGGGTTCCGTCCATCTAGATCTCAATTTACTGGGAAACAAGTGCAATTTAGAATTATATAAGAGAACTTTTTGAGAAGGTTCAAAAGTTTTTATGAGAATTTGTTTATCATAGAACACTTTCATCCGTTCTTTATAAATTCTAGAATATTTATAAGCATCTCCCTGAATTTCCTCAAATTCATCTATTTGCAACTTTCTTAATTAGCTTGTCTTGTCTAAGCTAAACTTAAACATTTTAATTGCCCAGTATGCCTTGTGTTCCAATTCCACCAGCAAATGGCAAGCTTTGCCATACCCAAGTCTATATGGTGACATGTTAATTAGGATTTTATAACTTGTACAGTATGCCCATAGTGCATCACATAGTCTCAAAGACCAATCTTTGCAATTTGGATTTACCGTCTTTTTCAAAATATGTTTTATCTACCGATTAGCAAGCTCAACTTGTTCACTTATCTGTGGGTGATAGGCTGTTGCAACTTTGTGAGTGACAAAATATTTTTTCATCAATGCTTCAAAATGTCGATTGCAAAAATGCAAACCTCCATCACTTATAATAACTCGAGGTGTTCCAAATCTTTGAAAAATATTTTCTTTTAAAAATTTCAAAACTGTTTTATGGTCTTTCTTTCGACAAGGAATAGCCTCGACCCATTTGGGCACATAATCAATGGCAACTAAAATGTATAAATATCCAAAGAATAGAGGAAAAGGTCCCATGAAATCAATGCTCCAACAATCAAAAATTTCAATAACCAAAATTGGATTTAAAGGCTTCATATTTCTACGGGTTATTCCTCTTAACTTTTAACAACGCTCACAAGACTTATAAAAATGATGAGTGTCTTTAAAAAGATTTGGCCAATAAAATCCACACTGCAAAGATTTTGCAGTGGTTTTCTTTGAAGAAAAATGGCCACCACATACTTCAGAATGAAAAAAGGATATCACACTTTGTATTTCATCATCAGGGACACATCACCTTATAAGATAATTTGGACAATATTTAAGCAAGTATGGATCGTCTCAAAAGAAATTTCTTACCTCAACCAAAAAATATTTCTTGTCTTGTGCACTCCAATGATTTGAGGTTTTTTTCTGTAATAAGAAAATTGACAATATTACCATACCAAGGTAATTTAGAAATAGAAAATAAGTGCTCATCAATGAAAGTGTCCCTAATTGGCATTGTTTCTACAAAATTGTCAAACACAAGTCGCGACAAATGATCCGCCACAACGTTTTTTACTCCCTTCTTATCCTTAACGGTGATGTTAAATTCTTGGAGTAGAAAAATCTACTGAATCAAGTGTGGCTTAGCATCCTTATTAGCAGGAAGATATTTCAAAGCTACATGGCCAGTAAAGATAACAACAGGCGATCCAACCAAATAAGTACAAAATTTGTCAAGAGCAAATAGTACAACTAGCAATTCTTCTCAGTTGTAGAATAGTTTATTTAGGCACTATTTAATGTTCTATTGGAATAGTAAATGAAATAAGGCTTTTAATCCTTACATTGCCCCAAAACAGCCCCAATTACATAATCACTAGCATCACACATAATTTCAAAAGGTGAAGTCTAATCGGGTGGCCTCATGATGGGTGCAGAAGTAAGCATAATTTTTAATATTTCAAATGCCTTTCGACATTCATTAGTCCATTCAAAGGGAGCAACTTTTAGCAAGAGGTTACACAATGGTCTAGATATAACATTAAAATCTTTTATAAATCTCCTATAAAAACCTGCATGTCCTAAGAAAGATCTAATATCCTTAATAGTTTTAGGAATAGAAATATTTGAAATCAACTCAATTTTAGACTAATCTAGCTCAATTCCCTTGGATGAAACAATGAGTCCAAGAACAAACCAAAATTAACCATAAATTGACATTTCTCCCAATTTAACACAAGATTTTTCTCCTCACACCTAATCAAGACTTTTTGTAAATCAGACAAATAATCATCAAAAGAAGCACCAAATACAGAAAATTCATCCATAAAAACCTCTAAATATCACTAAAAATACTAAGCATGCATCTTTGAAAGATGGTTGGAGCATTACATAATTCAAATGGCATTTTTCGAAAAGCAAAGGTGCCAAAGGGACATGTAAAAGTGATTTTTTATTGATCCTCTAAAGAAATCTCTATTTGGTAATATCCTGAGTACCCATCTAGGAAATAATAGAATGCATGTTCAGATACCCTTTCTATAATTTGGTCCAAAAAAGGCAGAAGAAAATGATCTTTCCTAGTCACCAAATTTAATTTTCTATAGTCAATGCACATGCACCAACCCGTCACTACTTGTGTTGGAATTAATTCATTATTCTCATTTTTGACTGTAGTAATTCCCAATTTCTTGGGTATTACTTGTGTAGAACTTACCCACTTACTATCAGCAGTGGGATATATAATTCTCACATCCAATAGCTTAAGAATCTCAGCCCTCACAGCATCTCTCATTATAGGATTTAGCCTACGTTGCATCTCTCTTGAAGGGCTAGCATTGTCCTCTAGATAAATTATGTGAGTGCACACCAAAGGACTATTCCCTTAATGTCTGTAATTGTCCACCCTATAGCACCATTGTGTTGTCTCAAAATATCAAGCAATTTACCCTTCTATAAAGAATCAAGTTTAGAAGATATTACCACTTGATATGCGTTGTTAGATCCCAAAAATGCGTACTTCAATTCTTTAGGCAAAGGCTTAGTAACACTGAGTTGTATGTCTTCAAACTTGGGTTTCCATTTGTTCGTCTATGTTCCTTGCAAAGATTCCGACAAAGAATGAATATATGCAATTTCTAATTCTTTAAAAAATCATTGAAATTATTCAAACAAGCCGCAAGAGGCTCAGAAAAATATGTGGCATTAAAATGCTCCTGAACAATTGCATCCACAAGTTTACTTTCCCAGTCTCATCATCATTATCCACTGGTTGCTTGCAAATATTAAAAATGTTTAATTCCAAAGTCATATTACCAAAAGACAATTTCATCACTCCATTCCTACAATTAATCAAAGCAATAGAAGTACTTAGGAATGATCGACCTAGAATGACTTGAATCTGAGTGTGGGAGTGCAAAACAACTTATGTGTCCAAATCAATAAAATCTACAGGAATGTAAAATTTATCCACTTGGACCAACACATCTTCCACTATCCCCCTCGGTATTTTCACAGATCGGTCTGCAAGCTGAAGTGTAATAGAAGTCGGCTTAAGCTTTCCTATACCTAACTGTTCATAAATCGAATAAGATAAAAGATTCACGCTAGCCCTAAGGTCAAGCAAAGCTCACTCTATCCTATGATTTCCAATCACATATGAAATAGTGGAACAACCTGGATCTTTTTACTTTGGTGGAGAATTTTGTTTAATTATTGCACTCACCTATTCAGTTAAAAAAGCCTTCTTCTGTACATTAAGCTTTCACTTAAATGTACACAAGTCTTTCAAAAATTTAGAATAAGATAGTATTTGTTTTATTGCATCCAACAAGGGAATATTGATTTTAACTTGCTTGAAATTTTTAAAGATTTCAGTATGCTGATTTGCTTTCTGAATAGGCTGCAATCTTTGAGAAAAATGCACAGGGATAAGACATTCCACTTCTTAACTTGGCTTAGACTAGTCAAGTTCATCATTACTCTTCGATTTGAAAATATCCTTAGGCTTTGTGGCCTTCATTGGAATATTTTTGTCAATAACTTTTCCACTGCGTAGAGTAGTGACTGACTTAACATGTTCAAGTTGTACATCAGACAAAAAAGAATCACTCACAACAAATTGGCCATGGGGATTGGGTTGCGGTTGAGTAAGAAATTTTCTTTTTTCTTGAATGCTCAATGTAGAAGTTGATTTAGTGAGAGTGCTCTAAATATAATTAATGGGTTGAGAAATTTGGGCATTTATTGTTGTTTGACCTTGTATAAATTGTTACAATGTATCCTTAGGGCTCTTCTTAGGAGGGGGAGTATAAGGAACAAAATTAGAAGGGCCTTGAGAATATGAAAGTTGGGTACTATTATCCTTCCTTCAACTAAAATTCGGGTGATTCGTCAATCCTGGATTATAAGTCTTAGGATAAGGGGACATATTAGGCTTCTTAAAAGTATTTATGGCATTTTTTTGATCATGCAATACCTCTTTAAAAGTATGAATAGTTGGACACTCATGTGTCGGGTGTCCCATAGTCTCACAAATTCCACAAATATTTTTTGTCACAGTTATGACTTCATTGACTCATTTCAATTCTATAGCCTCTAATCTTCGAGTCAAAATTGCTAATCCTACACTCAAATCATCTTCTTCTTTGAGTTGGTATTTACCACCATTAGAAAGAGTGGAAGATAACTTAATTTTATTTAAATTACCAAAAAGATCTGTGGTGTCCTAAGATTAGGCATTTTCTGCTAATAAGTCAAAATACTCAAAAGTCACTTCAGGATCTTTATTTAAAAATTCACCATTACACATCATCTCTACAAATTGGCGCATTTGAGGAGTTAAACTTTCATAAAAAAAAAAGCCAATAACACGCCAAGATTCATAACCATGATGTGGAGAAGTGTTTAATAAATCTTTGAAACGTTTCCAACACTGATAAAAAGTCTCATTTTCTTTATGAGAAAAATTCATAATTTGCCCCTTCAAAGAATTTGTTCTATGTATTGGAAAATTTTCTTTAAAAATATATATTTGCATCTCTTGCCAAGTGGTTATTGATCTAGGTCTCAAGGAGTTTAACCATATTTTCGCCTAATCTTTAAGAGAAAAAGGGAACAACATTACCCTAATGGTCTCCTCATTACAATTTTGGTCTAAAAATGTAGCACACACCTCCTCAAATTCTTTAATGTGCAAGTAAGGATTTTCAAATTCGTGACCGTGGAACTTAAGAATCAATGCAATCATGCCCGGTTTAAAATTAAAATTATTTGCATTAAGAGAAAAATAATGCATGAAGGAGCACTACTGTAACACCCCGATGTCACAATAATTAAAAATCGAGAAGGAACGAGAATTGTCTTTTTCAAACACAACTTCTGAAAATGGTCACTTTATAATCCGAAGATAGTTTAAACATAGTTAGGTAAATTCCTTCTTCAAAACCGGTTTTCAATTAAAGACCACCCAACGGAGTCCGCTCGAGCGGACCCTCCACCGCTCGAGCGGTGAGGTACCCGAGAACATTCTGAGCAAAACCTGAAGGTTTTTCTAAAAGCTGAGAGGAACATTTAATTATCATGATTCTCAAATATGCTTTTTAAGAGGCTCAAATATAAAGTAAATACATACATTTGGAAGGGAAGAACATCATTTAATCCAAAGGCTTGCGACTTTCACATTTAAAACCATATAGTATTATCCAAGAATTAAGAGATTTGATCTAAGAACAATTCCAATGCCCTCACATGCATGCAAACATATGAACATGGACCTCAACGTTTTACAAAGGGCTGCTCCAACCCACAAAACAATAGTCCAAGGGAGAATTACATTTACAACATTTTTCTTTCTCAAAAGGTGGTACAACAGGAATGTAATCCTATCCACTACTCAAAAATGGTCCAACTATTGCCATCTCAATCCAAGACCTTCTTTTCGCTATCACCTGAAATGTGATTAAACAACATGAGCTGAAACTCGTAGGAAAAATACTAACAATGAACACATGCATGACATATAAAGATGATTATGCGGGATACACACATAGTAAAAAAATATCGTTTGCCCCGAAGCAAAAACCCAAATACATAACCAAGTTTCGTGAAAAAGGATTGTTATTCCCCATTTTGAGGTTTCGATGAAAACAACCATTACACCCGAACCACTTATCATTCATCATCAATTCAACCCATTTTCACATCTCAAAATTTTATCCAATGAATGTTTTACCCACCCAATTTATCCATTAATTCATTCCAGTACCAAAGTCGGACGGAGCCTATAGACTTAGGCATATTTATCGCCACCAGTCCACGCGAGATCCGAGGAATAAATATCCATTCTATAACCCGACACAATGAGTACATATTTTTGATTTCTCTCGGAACATCGATGGGTGGACCACCCAAGAGCACGCTTTTATGGGAATTACCCGAAGGAAGGGCCTACCTTACATTGCGCAAGTTTTCGATCTTTCACCGAGGAGGTGTTGGAACGCGGAAGAAAAATTTAGAACCGGCGCCGTGACCGTAAAAAATGGCGCGTGCGTTTTTCATGAAAAACGATAACATTAAACTGATATATTGTTATTAAATAT
>JAULJZ010031572.1:0-15068 GCA_032270985.1 Heliamphora pulchella
CATCTGCTATCAGTCTGTTTATCCCTTTTAGATTAATATGACCCAAGCATAAGTGTCAAAGAAACGTTTGGTTCAATAAAGAAGTAAACTCTCTCTAATATGGTAAATTAGATGTGCTATTCATTTCAGTCAGTTGCAGTGTAGGAGAGATTGGAGTAATAATATAAAGATCTTCCACCAATGTACCAGAATAAATAGCCTGTTAATTATCCTTAATAACCACAGAGTTATTAAAATAAACAACATATTCGCCTTTAACTATTCTATAAACGAAAACTAAATTCCTTCTAATGGAGGGCATATAAAGACAATCTCTCAATATTAAAACCCTATCTCCATTAAAACTGAGAGTGATATCTCCCACTGCTACTACTGTTATCTTTGTATTATTGCCCATATGCAGGTAAATCTCTCCATCACTAAGATGTCGGGTTTCCTGAAACCCCTACAACGAATTATAGACATGATTAGTGACTCTCGTATCTACACACAAAGTACCGGTAGATAACACCGCTAAACATGTTTTCACAATCAGTGAACATAAATTACCCTGTTTGTTCTGTCTTCTGAGAAATAATGGACATAGCTTTTTTCAGTGTAGGGTCTGGTTATAGTTAAAACATCTGCCTTTTGGCTTTTTCACATCAGTTCGTGGCCCACTAACTATCCTGAAAATCGTGTCTCCCTATTTCTGAACTTTTTTCTTCTTCATGCTTTCGGCCCATAGGAAAAACCTTTTTCAGAAACAAACGCATTTCCTGGTATTGAAGGAATACTATTTGTAGTTAAAGTTATATCCAAGTTATATTTTCAGTCAACAAAATTTAATCCCGTTTACGGGGATTAACTTGAGGGACCACAGCGGACCCACTCTACGCATGTTTTTGGACTTCTACCAAGGAGCAATAGAAGCCCAACTCATCAACCTGCTGTCATGGTACATTTATGAAAAATCATTTCAAAACCATTACGTAGCTCGACTACGAAAAACCTGTAAAAAAAGAACAGTTATACATAAAAGTGTATAACAAGAGATCCAATCCATCAACCATGGAGATTTATAAGCATATAAAAACATGATTCCATCCAAGCTGAGACTCAACCCCAAGAGTTACCTCCAAATCTCTAAAAACACGTTTTCTCAAAGTTTTCACAAAACTGCCCAAAACCCCAGTCGACTGCCCGCACTCACCTAGTCGACTGAAAACACACTGGAAACCAAGAAAACCAAAACAGAACAATGTCAGTCAACTGACCTCCCAGGTTCAGTCAAGTGACCTCCCAAAAACATGTTCCAGTCGACTGACTTCCCCCAAAAACTATTTTTGAGCTACGGATCAGCCCATTCAAACCCAAAACGAAGTCTCAAAATTCTCATCCAACACCCTCGGACTTACACACGCCCAAGTCTATCACCAAAAACCTCGAAATGAACATCCGACACCCAATTTCATCCAATTGAAACAACGAAAAATGGATTTAAACTAAAAACCCGATTTATCAAAATATAAATCACTTTTTCATGCATTTAAAATGGTAAAGATGCATAGAATTACACGTACACCCTTTAACAACTATACAGTCTAGGATCTTACCTCAGTGAGTTAAAAACTTGACGTCTCGTTCCACGTGCAAAATCGAGCTTCATCGAAATAAATTTCTGTCCAGATGGATGCGTAGACTACGATGCCAATAATAAGGATCGACTGTTGGATCGTCAAAAATCAAGACCCGGGCTCCCGAAAAGTTAGAGAGTAGGCAGAGAGAAAACGAGAAAACTTAGTCAAGAAGTTTTGAAAATATTTTTTAAAAATATCTAACGCCAGATATTTATAGGTCTCAAAAATATTTTTTTTTTAGATTTTCGAAATTCAAACCGTAACTCCCAACAACCTCGGGAACTAACCCAGCATGCATATTTAAACTAGATTATGCATCAAAACGCTTATAAACATGCTAAAGAAAAAGTGCCTAAGCACGCGTCAAAAAACGCCGAATATGTATATATCACAAAAAAATAAAACGGAACTGGGTCTCACAACTCTCTCTCCCTTAAGGAATTTTGCCCCTGAAATTTACTACAAGGTCACGAGATAAACAACTCCAGGTATCTAGCATGAACCCCAGACTCAAGCTCCCACGTCGCTTACTCAACCCTATGATGAAGTCATAGGATCTTGACATAAGCAATTGTTCTCCCCCGTAACACCTGCTCCTTCGTATCTAGAATCTTCACGGGACGCTCTTCATAAATGACGGCCTCATCAATCCGCAGTTCAGCCCAATCTAACACATGTGAAGGATCAAGCTCATATCTCCGAAGTATGGAAACATGGAACACATTGTACACAGACGCCAACTGTGGTGGCAAAGCTAGATGGTAAGCTATCACGCCAATCCATTCCAAGATCTCAAAAGGTCCAATAAAGCGTGGTGATAGCTTTCCGCTGCGACCAAACCTCATCAAGCCTCTACGTGGCGAAACCTTCAGAAATACATGATCCCCCACCGAAAACTCTAAAGATTGCCTCATCTTATCTGCATAACTCTTCTGGCGACTTTGTGCCGTCACAAGACGGTGGCGAATCACGACAATTTTCTCTATCGTCTCCCGCACCAAATCTGGTCCCAAGACTGTGGTCTCTCCCACATCTGTCCAACACACTGGTGACCTACACGACCTACCATACAAAGTTTCATACGGTGCCATCCCTATGCTGGACTGATAACTGTTGTTGTGTGCAAACTCTGCCAACGGTAAGTGATCCTCCCACGAACCCCTGAAATCACAGACACAAGCCCTCAGCATATCCTCCAAAATCTGTATGGTCCTCTCAGACTGACCATCCGTCTGAGGGTGAAAAGCAGTACAGAACATCAAGTTTGTCCCCAAAGCCTCCTGAAGACTCTGCCAAAAGCAGGATGTGAAGCGCGGGTCTCGGTCAGAAACAATAAACACTGGCACACCATGTAACCGAACTATCTCTCTGGCATACAATTGACTCAGTCTATCCACCGAATCTTTCACACGGATGAGGAGAAAGTGTGTAGATTTCGTCAACCCATCAACCACAACCCATACGGCGTCGTGTCCCTTCGGTGATCGAGGAAGTCCCAACACAAAGTTCATCGTGACGTTCTCCCACTTCCACTCTGATATAGGCAACGGCTGTAACAATCCTGCTGGTCTCTGATGTTCTTCCTTTACCTTCTGACATATAAGGCACCGAGAAACAAACTAAAGCACATCCTTCTTCATTCTCGCCCAACAGAACTGACGGCGCCGATCGTGATACATCTTCGTGCCTCCAGGATGCACTGCTAGACAAGAATGATGACACTCATGTAGTATATCAGCACGACATAACTCTGGTACAAATAACTTCCCAGCCAATCTCAAACCCTGATTTGAACTCACTACCCAACCCGTTGTGTCCTCTCCACTAGCAACCTGATCTCATATCATCTGAGCTTCTTGATCCGTCTGCTGGACCTCTAGCACACGTACAATCAACGTAGGTCGTGAAACGATCGAAAACAAGGTGGCACTCGTCGCCGTCTCCTCGAGACACAGATCAAACTCCCAAATCTCTCCAAGCATGTTCCACTCACGTATAGCCACAGAAGCCAATGACCCATGAGATCTTCTACTGAGAGCATCAGCCACTACATTAGCTTTCCCTGGATGATACTGCAAGTTAAAATCATAATCTTCCAACAACTCCATCCATCGTCGTTGGCGCAAGTTCAAGTCCTGCGAAAACAAGTATTTCAAACTCTTGTGATCGGAGTAAATCTCGAAGTGCTCACCATAAAGATAGTGACGCCATGTCTTCAAGGCAAAGAGCATGGTTGCCAACTCCAGATCGTGAGTCGGATAGTTCTTCTCATGCATCTTCAACTGCCGAGGACCATTGGCTACAACCTTACCTCCCTGCATTAGGACACAAACTAGGCCGTCATGTGATGCATCACAGTATACTGTATATCCCAAGCCTCGCTCTGGGATAATCAACACTGGCGCACTAGTCAACCTCGTCTTTAGCTCCTGGAATGCCGACTCGTAGGGCTCAATCCAAACAAACACAACTCCCTTCCGTGTCAGACGCATCATCGGCGCGGTAATTTTCGCAAAATCCTTCATGAACCGCCAATAGTAACCTGCTAAACTCAGAAA
Organism: Heliamphora pulchella; assembly: GCA_032270985.1. Lineage (NCBI taxonomy): Eukaryota > Viridiplantae > Streptophyta > Magnoliopsida > Ericales > Sarraceniaceae > Heliamphora > Heliamphora pulchella. The sequence continues at coordinate 4,178 of JAULJZ010031572.1, forward strand.
ATTACGGATCTCAAAGACGTTCTTCAGTCGCTCCCAACCCATCATAGCATCAGTCTTTGACGAATCCACTGCTACTCTGTTTGTCGACACTACGTGTCTAAGAAATCTCACCTCAGACATTCAGAACTCGCACTTCTCGAATTTTGCATACAAGCGACGCTCTCGCAGAGTCTGCAGAACGATGCGCAGATGGTCCTCGTGCGCCTCCCTAGTGGGTGAGTAGATGAGAATATCATCTACAAACACCACCACAAAACTGTCCAGATAAGGATGGAAGATCCGGTTCATCAAACTTATAAACGTAGCAGGAGCATTCGTCAGACCAAACGGCATGACCAGAAACTCATAGTGACCATAACGAGTCCGAAAGGCGGTCTTCGCTATGTCCTCGTCCTTAATCCTCAACTGGTGGTATCCTGATCTCAAATTAATCTTTGAGAAGCAACTCGACCCCTTCAACTGATCAAACAAATCATCTATCCTCGGCATAAGGTACTTATTCTTCATAGTTACCTAATTTAGCTTCCGGTAGTCGATACACAATCGCAAGAATCCATCATTCTTCTTAGTAAAAAGAGTAGGAGCTCTCCACGACGAAGTACTTGGGCGTATAAATCCCCTATCAAGTAACTCCTGAAGCTATACATTGAGTTAAAGTAACTCGGCGGGTGCAAAACGATAAGATGGAATAGATATGGGAGCAGCTTCTGGAACCAACTTAATAGTGAACTCTACCTCCTGGCTCGGTAGAAACTCGAACAGATCGTCAGGAAAGACATCTGGATAGTCACAAACTACTGGAGGTAACTCTCCTCGAAACTTTACCACCTCATCCAACATGAGAGTTGAAAAGAGGAAACCCAGGTTGCCCTCGTTCCGCATAACACCAGGCATAGACATCAAACCCTCATTCCGGTCACTCACAAAACAAAAATAATCTCCCACTGGTGTACAAATCGTTACCCTTCTTCGATCACAATCGATAAAGGCACGATAGATGGTCAGCCAATCCATCCCTAGGATGACATCAAATGTGGTCATGTCTAGAATGATAAAATCAAACTTTAAACAGCGACCGGCGACCTCCAACTCACTGGATCTACAAACGCGACTCAACATCACATTCCCACTGACTGGGGTCTCCATGCTCAAAGCACTACCCAACAAGTCTATTTTCAACCCCATTACAGATGCTAAAGTAGAAGACATAAATGAATGCAATGCTCCCGTGTCGATAAGAACACTGGCCCATGATCTATAGACTAGAAGAGTACCTCTTATCATGGATGTGGTAGCAGCAGCATCGGGTATGACCGGTGCTCTAGATGAACTAGAGTCTGCAAGAACACATGCTCTGGCCTGTCCACTATAGCCCTGAACTGTCTACTGTCTGCTCGATTGTACTGAGGCGCCCCCTTCTGCAAATCTAGATGGCTGGCATCCCTGGGCGGATGGGGTAACAGGTGCTTCAGCTATACTCCGCATACTCCCTCCTCTAGGGCAGTTCCTACGGATGTGCCCAGACTGGTCGCACTCAAAACATACCACTGGCTCCCTCCCCTACGCCTGCAACTGCGACTGTGCCTGAATAGGCACTGGACTCTGACATTCTGCCGCACGATGCCCTGACCGTCTGCATCTATAACAAACAAGCTCTCTTTGCTTCGACCTTCCCATTGAGATGACATGAGGCGTGGATGTAGAAAACTGTGGCTGGTACGACCCCACTGGATAAGAACTTGGACCGGATGTCCGCTGATGCTTGTCCTTGCGTCCCTGGGACTGTGCACGTCTCCCGTCCTGCTGACTCCTACTGTCCCTGTCCCTGTCCCTGTCCCTGTCTCTGCATGTCTCGTTCAAGGTGTCCTCCACTTTCATAGCAGTCTCCACTAACTCTGTAAAGACCTGCATCCTGAACGCCGCCACTTTATCTCGGATAGCGGTCCTCAAACCCCTCTCGAACCTCTTCGCACGGAACTCATCAGTGGGCACAATCTCCTGTGCAAACCGGGATAGGCTGGTAAACTCGGCCTCATATTCACCAACTGTCATCGTCCCCTGAGTCAGGAAAAGGAAGTTCTCTCTGTAGCGATCTCTCAAAGTTGTCGGAAAGTATTTCTCCAGAAATGCCTTCATGAATTAATGCCTCCCAAGTGCCTCCAACTGTAATCCTGGCAAACTTCCACCCCATGTGAGCACTCCCCCTCAGTTGGAAGGCAGCAAAAGTAACTCTCAGATCATCTTCCTCTATCTGAAGTGTGTCTAAAATCCTGGTGACCAGCTCCAGCCATTTAGTGGCTACCGTGAGGTTGGGATCCTCAGAAAAGGTAGGAGGGTCGAAACGGCAAAACTCACGCATCGCAACTGTCGCCCTCAGCTCAGGTACACTCTCTTTTTCCTTAGAGGCCTCATCTAGCTACTAGATAGAGTCTACCATCTCACGTAATAGACCTACTCCGTCAACAGTTCCTTGGGGTGCATTAGCATCCCCAATATCTAGGACTGGAACATCCCTTTGGCCAGAACCACGGCCACGGCCTTAACCATGGCCTCGTCCTCCCCCCGTGGACATAACTCTGTACGAGAGCAACATAACAGGATATGCTTCCCCACAACATGTTATTGCTAACGTAAAAGACATAATACACATAAGCATGCTAACACATAGCCACTTAAGAGCATGTCAGCACATCTCACATACCGAGGAGAACCAACAAGAATGACGCGTCACTTTGGATAATCTATTTAGATTTTGTGCTAGAAATTACGTTCGCAAAACGCGTCTCTAATTTGGCTCCCAAGTTTGTTAATCCAAACGCCCGAAGGCAAGACTAATCAATCCTAAGTCCAACCTCCATACTCACGTATACACAACCATCATGCTACACAGGCTATCATGCTTATGTTAGAAAACGCTTAAACACATACAATCAAGCACACGCACATCCTCACAAGGTGATGTACCCTCTTTTTCATGGCGCTTAAATATTCGAACCCAGAACTCTGATACCAAGTTATCACTCCCTAAACACTAGGGTCGTGTGAAAGCCCACCATATACACCATTTATGAGAATAAGATTTTTCTTGCAATTGGAAAATCAACTCAAAATACAACATTTGGATAAAAAGTACCCAAGGTTCATCTCTCATAAACAATCAACATGCAGTTCCATACATGAATAAGTATATCGTCTCAAATCGTACAAAACTCGCCTTTAGAAACAAGCATCGCATGTAAAACTACATGTCTCAAAAATAGAAAAAACTATAGCAAGTCTTCCGCCACCACGGGTATCTAGGTTAACTCCTCATGTCCACTTGAAAATGATTTTACAACAAAATCCCACAACGTGAGTCGAAATCCAATAGGAATAGACAGTAAAGCAGTAAAGCAGGTTATGCAATCATAAATATAAAGACTCAACCACAGGAGCTAAAAATGCTTTTCTCCCAAAAATTATAGGTTTTTTATCCTTAAAACCATGCATATCATCAAAGCAGATATCATGCCACAGTTCAAAAAAAAACAGTAATAAAATAGTATTTTTCACTCGGACCACACAGCTGAGAAAAACAACATAAAATGAAATCCTATGTACCGACTCTGCCACACACAAGGACAAAGGCAACAACTATAGACAACTGTCCATGACCCTAGTCCTGAACCACTTAAGGCCTGCTAGGTAGTAACAAGTTCTATACGGAGTTACAACAACGATGCCATTCACGGAGGTAACTGACGCCGTTCACAGAGGCAACCGACTCTTTACATATTTTTGCGACCAATAGAAGAAGCATCCAATACCACGTTTACGGGGATTAACCCGAGAGACTGTAGCGAACCCACTCTGTGCACATTTTTGGACTTTTACCAAGGAACAATAGAAACCTAACTCATCAACCCACAATCATGGTACATCTATGAAAAATCATTTCAAAACCATTACGTAGCTCGACTATGAAAAATCGGTAAAAAAATAACAGTTATACATCAACATGTATAAAAAGAGATCCAATCCATCAACCATGGAGATCTATAAGCATGTAGAAACATGATTCCATCAAAATATTTTAAAAATTGAGACTTAACCCCAAGGGTTAGTTCCAAACCTCCAAAAATACGTTTTCTCAAAGTTTTCACAAAACTGCCTAGAACCCCAGTCGACTGACCCTATTCACCCAGTCGACTGAAAACACACTGGAAACCAAGAAAACCAAAACAGAACAATGTTAGTCGACTAACCTCCCAGGTTTAGTCGACTGACCTCCTAAAAATATGATCCAGTCGACTGATCTTCAAGATCCAGTCGACTGACCTTCTCCAGAAACTATTTTTGAGCTACGGATCCGCCCATTCGAACCCAAAACGAAACCTTAAAACTCCCATTCAACACACTCGGACTTACACACACCCAAGCCTATCACCAAAAACCTCGAAAAGAACACCCGACACCCAATTTCATCCAATCGAAACAACGAAAAACGGATTTAAACTAAAAACCTGATTTATCAAAACATAAATAAATTTTTCATGCATTTAAAATAGTAAAGATTCATAGGATTACACGTACGCCCTTTAACAACTATACAGTCTAGGATCCTACCTCGGTGAGTCAAAAACTCGACGTCTCAATCCACGTGCAAAATCGAGTTTGGCCGAAATAAATTTTCGTCGAGATGGATGCGTAGACCACGATGCCAATAACAATGATTGGTTGTTGGATCGTCAAAAACCAAGCCCTGGGCCCCCGAGAAGTTAGAGAGAAGGCAGAGAGAAAACGAGAAAACTTAGTCAAGAAGTTTTGAAAATATCTTTTGAAAATATCTAACACCAGATATTTATAGGCCTCCAAAATATTTTTTTTTGAATTTTTGAAATTCGAACAGCAACTCTCAACAGCCTCGGGAATCAACCCAGTATGTATATTTAAACTCGATCATGCATCAAAATGCTTATAAACATGCTAAAGCAAAAGTGCCTAAGCACGTGTCGAAAAATGCCAAATATGTATATATCAAAAAAAAAATGAAACGTAACTGGGTCTCACACCAACCCTAATAATTTATACACTCAATTGCTACCATTTATTGCCATGTTCTCTCTACTAATGGATTTAATATAGTTTAATTAATTAATAGGATATTAAGAGATATTAGTCATTCAAGTTTTATGCACATACACATCGTAACAACTCAAGTGGATTACTGTCTCAATAACTTGAATAAAGAGCCTAACAACGTGATCCAAAAGCTTAATCCCAAATTATTAGTAGTAGCTCGCAAGTTTCATTATATACCAGACTTGATTTCTATCTTCCATCGATGTGGGATGGGGTATCACAATATTCCTCACTTAAATACGTGGCGCCCTCATCGCATGGCCTCAGTTTTTCCTTTGGTTGGAATGTGGATAGCAGCTAATTAGCAGACAAAGAGCAGTTCATTAGTGTGCACATAGTAAATAACATCGGGGCCTCTACCCCTCTTCAGAGCCTCTACTCCTCTATCCACACCGCTACGAAGGCCATCACAGAACCAGAATTGGGTTTGATATCATTGATCCCAATAACTTGAATAAAGACTTTAATAACGCGGCTCAAAATGTTTAAACCTAATTTATTGAATCAATGGTTCACTTGGGTCATTACAAATGGTATCAAAGTCAACCCTAGTACCATGACGAGTTTCATGGCGGTGTGGATAGAGGAGTAGAGGCTTTGGAGAGGGGTAGAGACCCCAAGATTATATATCTTGTGCACACTAAAGGGTTTCTCTGTGTTCGTTAATGAGCTACTATCCACATCCCAATTTAGAAAAAAACTTGGGCCACGTAACGAGGGCATCGTGTATTTGAGTAGAGAATATTGTGATACTTCTAATAACTTTTAGGCTACTACTAATAACTTGAACTTAAGCTTTTGGGCTATTTTCTTAGGCTTTTTATCCAAGTTATTGGGCTAGTAGTCTACTTAGGTCGTCATAAATAGTATTAGAGCCAACCCTAATCCCATCAAGGGTTTCATGGCAGTATGGATAGAGTATAGGCTCTAAAAAGGGGTAGAGGCCACGAGATTTTATAACTTGTGCACGCTTATAGGCTGCTATCCACATCTCAACTAAGAAAAAAACCTGGGTCACACGACGAGGGCGTCGCGTATTTGAGTAGACGATTTTATGCTACTTCATTCTACATCGGTGAAAGATAAAAATTAAGTCTGGTATATAATAAAATTTGTGAGCTACTATTAATAATTTGGCCTTAAATTTTTGGGCTATGCTGTTATGCTCTTTATTCAAATTATTAGGTTAGTGGTTCACTTGGGTCTTTACACACATATACGCATATAATTGGATCCCAATCCAGTTTAGTTGTTTATTTATTTGATTAATGTGTAACTAGTTGATTTTATTGTTAATTTGATGATGATCATAACCTTTGGTTGCTTGACACATATGCACTTGAATTATTATTTTATTAATTAATAACACAATACTTAATCCTAACCTTTAGATCAAAAGTATATGGTGTGTTGTCCACATTAAAATTAATCTTGATTTAATTGTATTTATTTAATTAGAATGAGTTGCTATAGTCAATATCAACACACTTATATCAAATGTACTTGATGTCATCTTTATGAATTAATTAATTAATTATATTTTTTGCAAGATTGAATCCTACCCCTTTGTTTTTGTGAGACCTAGTACCGTTTTAAATGTTTATAATTAAATGTTTACATGGTAGCCTACTTAATGTGGTGTTATTTTTGAGTTTATGTGCGTGTTATATATGTGTGGCCAGTGAGCCCGGCAACTTTTTAATAAGCTTTGTTAGACCCGCCTACATGTGAGGAGGCTCGAAAAATTTAATTCGGAAAAAATTTTGAATTTTAGTAATTTTCAAAAATAAAATTTTAATTTAATATTAAGTTAAAAATATTAATTTTGTAATGATTTAAATATTTGTATTTGAATTAAATACGTCGTGGATGCATTGGGGCTTAATTTGGATATACATAGACATAGTGGCTTTGGGAATTGTGCATGGCTTGTGGGGGCAGCATCCCCTTTCCTCTAGGTGGCCGGCCATAGCTCTCTCTCCTCTCCCTCCCTTCTCTTCTCTTCTCTTTTCTCTCTCTCTCTCTCTCTCTCTCTCTCTCTCTCTCTCTCTCTCTCTCTTAGCATTTTTGATATATACCCCCTCCTGCGAATAGGAAGGGGGGCTGGCTTTGCTTTGCAATAGCATTTTCTCTTTCGTTTGGAGCTGACCTAGGCATCGAAGCCCCTCCTTCCAGCCACAGGCTGGGGGTTTGTTTTGTAGGATCCCAACGACTAGAGCGCTCGAAGGCCGGCGGTTATCTCCTTGTTGGACCTCGCCGTTTCAACCCACCAAAATAAATTCAATTTACGGAACATCCCCGTACAAAAGCAATAAGGCCTAATTGAGGCTTTTTTTGTCACTATTTGTAATATGCCGTTGAAATTTTAATTAATTACTAGTGTTTGGCACATGCTAAATTAATGATTACCGATATGCAAATATAATTATTAATATATAACTAATTTTAATTAATTATAAATTTTGACAATAAATATTAGGATGCAATGTGTAGACACCCCAATATAATCAAGCCATATCTTAGACACCCATCTCGAACGTTCTCCAATGATGAAAACACATGAAATTATACTAAAGCATGTCTCCGAGCAATTATATTGTCAGGAACTTAACTCAAAATTCAAAATTCAAAAAAACACCCCATCCTTCAAAAAAATTCAGGGTGCAAAATTTGATCCTCATGGCCTCGAGCATATCCCACAACAGGCCGTGAGCTTCACTCCTCACGGCCACCACCTTTTTGTGATCTTAAAATAGGCCGCGACCTTTGGAGGTCACGGTCGCCACATTTTTCTATATTGTTAGTGGTCACGAGTTTCAAAGATCACAGCCGCATCTTTCTTGCTTTTTGGACAAGTGATAACATTTCAGAGGAGCTTGGTGTTGCCCTAAATGCCTATAAATCAGCGCTGTTTTTCAGGAAAATAGAGGAGGAATTCCAGAGAGCCAATACTCTGACGAACTATCTACCCACCTGATGCTCTGTCGAATTCTATATATGTCCCGATACTACGCCCATTTTTTTGAAACTACATTCATTTTCGAGTTGAGCTCGTGACGTTATCTGTTTTTGGAGGATTTCGACGCATGAAATGCTAGTCGATTCCAGTTCGTAATACTTGAGGAGGCGTTCAAGGATGGTTAATCATCTCAAGTAACCATAGAAAATTACGACACTTTTAAACTCCCATTATCTCTCTCTCGGGGGTCGTTGTGATTAGAGTTATTTTATGTTCATTCTAGATTTTCTCTACCATGTATATTTTATTTTCATGTAAAGCATAAATATTCTTTCTAGAGTCATATGATAGAATAAACATTAGTAGAAAATATGAATATATGCCACTTTTAATGAAAAATGGTATATAGATAGCATTATGTAAATTCTGTGTATTCTATTTTCTCGTGTATTTGCACTCACGCATACATTGTTTGCTTAGAAAACCACTACGTTGTCCTTAATAGTCACGGCTGCAACCCCTGGTTGTCATGGCCGCAAAATTTTATATTCTATTTGTAACGGCTGCCATGTTTAATATTCACGCCCGCTAGGTTTTTCTCACTTTTGTCATTACCGCAAATTTCTGCTGCAACAGTCACAAATTTTTTGATAAACCAATAGCTTGAAAATTGTATTTGAACTTTCTATCATCTCCATTTAACCGTAAATGTAGCATGTTAGAAGTCTCAACTGTTTTGCATGACCCTTCTAGGATTTTCTTCTTTCTTTTAGCATGTTTCTTAAATCTATTCTTATGCTTGTTTGGTTTTGACAATAAATGTGACATGTTTAGAAGCGATAACTATTTTGCATAACCCTTAGGACTTTGCTTTAGAATAGAATTTTGTTTTATTAGTTTGTTTTTGTATAAACTCTCTTTAACCATCCTTTTTGTTCTTGTTAAATTTGAAAATTTTAAAACAAAAACCAAAAAAATGATAAAGTAGAGACCAACGTAACAATTGGGTAAAACGGGTACCTAGCACCTTCTCCTTTCGTGCCGACTCTTTTTCAATAGTAACGCAGACCCATGACCTATTTTGTTTTTTTTTATATCAAAAATCAAGTGGCGACTCTATTCTTCACATGTTTGAATATCTGGACTTTTCTTTTTTAAAAGAAATCTTCTCTTTTTAAAAAAACGAGTACCCAAACATGATTGTTGTTCAAAAAGGAGAACAGCCCGAACTTTCTTTCACGCATCGATTTGTGATAGTAACTTTAATTTTCTTTTACACATGATTTTCTCAGCAAACTCAACAACATGAATTGTTCAAATCATCAAAAGGCGCTAGCGTGTGCCTTATAAAAGATTGGAGACCTATACAAAAAAAGATATAAAACTTGTGTGTAAAAGAATCATCAAAAATCAAAAATCAAAAATCAAAAACTAGTTTCCACCCACTAGGAAAAAGGGGGAGTATTACATTAATGTTACTTTGGCTGACGTGCAAGTTCTGTCTGGCTAAGTTGACCAATTTGGCTTCGTAAACCTACCACCTTTGGATTTCAAGACAGACAATTTTGTTTAGAGTTGAGCCACTGGCAAGTTGGAGAGGACTAATTATCCTTCTTTCAAAGTTGTGAAAGCACCTGTGTACAGGTCTCATAGAGTGTTACCAGAGCAAAGTCATCTCAGATTCTCAGGTTAGCTTGTAAAGCTTATCTTAGACTATTTTATTTGGATCAGTTGTTATTTACAGTATTGTGTTGTGCTTTTGTCAAGTTATTGATATTTAACTTGATCAATGTATGAAATAACAAAGTTAAGCATAGAATTGATGAACCCTAAAGCACATTAAAAAACAAAGAAAAAAGAAAAAAGAAAAAACTTCTTGTTTGGGTTTAGCTGGGAGGTTATAGATTAAAAAACCTCTTGCTTGGGTTTGGCTGGGAGGTTACAGATTTGGCTAAGCAAAGCTTTTATTGCTTTGGGTGAAGATAATTTCCTCCTAGAATTTGACCAAATTTTTTGCAGTTTCACGTTTTGTTTGTTTTAACGGAAAATATTTTCTAAATAATATTTACATCTGGCGTATGGTACAGAAAAAATTAAAAGTTCGACAAAAAAATATTTTTGTGGTCAATGAAAAATAAGTTAATTTTGGCAAAACATGTTTTTCAATTTTTTAAAAGTTGAACACATTTTTCATATTTCATGAGACATACTATTAATATGTAATTACTATCACTCCAGTACCACCATTACCTTCTCACCACCACCGCCACCAACTTGCAGTCCCGCACCACATCACCAACTCCAATGCCACCATTACCATCTCACCACCCTGCCCCCACCTTGCACCATATCACCAATGTCCCTGTCACTGTTGTTATTGTCGCACTCATCACTATCACCATCACCATCACTGGTGCATAATTTGGGCCCAACCTAGCCCGATCGTGGATAGGGTAGGTCAAGCCCAACCTGAGCCCGGCGAGCTCCCACCAAATCTTTGCGTCGGGCTGGGCTTTTTTTTCCAAGGACCCAGGCCCTAGGGGGAAAGGGCTCGAGCTTGGGCTACGGCCTCGGGCCGTGGGCCTGAGCCTCTTGGCGGGCTTTGACCGGGCCTCTGCTTTTTTATGATTTTTTTTTTTGGTTTAATTTTTATTTAAATTTATAATATAATGATAGTTTAATATATTAAGTCAAATTAACAATTATAAACTTAAAATTTATTATATTAAGTAAGTTTATAATTAATAATTTATTAGTTTATATATTATAAACTAATGTATTAAATTTATAATAATAAGTTTTTAAGTTAAA
>JAULJZ010031583.1:0-15067 GCA_032270985.1 Heliamphora pulchella
AGGCAACAAAAGTCCCGGTGGCCTCGAGCCACGCTAGGGAAAGAAAGTCCTAGCTCGGCTAGGCAACAAAAGTCCCGGTGGCCTCGAGCCACGGTAGGGCAAGAAAGTCCTAGCTCGGCGGCCTCGAGCCATGGCAGGGCAAGAAAGTCCTAGCTCGGCTAGGCAACAAAAGTCCCGGTGGCCTTGAGCCACGCCACGGAGCTAGGCAACAAAAGTCCCAGTGTCCTCGAGCGACGCCAGTGTAAGAAAGTCCTAGATCGGCTAGGCAACAGAAGTCCCGGTGGCCTCGAGCCACGCCAGGGCAAGAAAGTCCTGGCTCGGCTAGGAAACAAAAGTCTCGGTAGCCTCGGGCCACGCCAGGACAAGAAAGTCCTAGCTCGGCTAGGCAACAAAAGTCTCGGTGGCCTCGAGCCATGCCAAGGCAAGAAAGTCTTAACTCGACTAGGCAACAAAAGTCCCGGTGGCCTCGATCCACGCTAGGGCAAGAAAGTCCTAACTCGACTAGGCAACAAAAGTCTCGGTGGCCTCGAGCCACGCCAGGGCCAGAAAGTCCTGGTTCGGCTAGGAAACAAAAGTCCTGGTTCGGCTAGGAAACAAAAGTCCCGGTGGCCTCGAGCCACGCCAGGGCAAGAAAGCCCTAGCTCGGCTAGGCAACAAAAGTCCCAATGGCCTCGAGCCACGCCAGGGCAAGAAAGTTCTGGCTCGGCTAGGAAACAAAAGTTCTGGTGGCCTCGGGCCAGGTCAGGGCAAGAAAATCCTAGCTTGGTTAGGCAACAAAAGTCCCGGAGGCCTTGACCCACGCCAGGGCAAGAAAGCCCTAGCTTGGCTGGGCCTCGAGCAGGGTCGGCGGGCCCCGAGGACCCAACGGGCGCAAGAAATGAACAGCAAAGCAGCGAAACTCTCTTGCTCGGATAGATGCTACATAGCTCTACTAGAGGTGTCCAAATTAGACGAGCATGAATAACTTAGGAAATTTTAAGATGTCTACGTCTCGATTCCGAGCACAGGGAGACTTGCTTGGCAATTTGTGAGATTTTACTTGATCAAGAAGACTTGCTCTGTTATAATACCGCTTGAATTAGTTACAAGTGTTCAGGTGATCTTGTTAAATTGTTAAGCCACTCAGTTAGGTGAATTCTCAATGCGATTATGGATTGCTCGACCTCACCCAGTGGTGTGGGTCCGAGCTTAGAAGACTTGCATAGTTTAATAGCGAAGAAAAGATAAGTGCAAGAACGGTACAAAGTAAATAGAGACTAGACAAGAGATGTGTGCTAAGGAATTGAGTTTCAATTTCATTAATACAAAGTCTTTCCATACAATCAGTGCGAGCCGACCTCACCGGAGGAAACGAGGCCGTACGTTGCAGACTTCAAGAGATTGAAAAAGCTGAAAAAGTACAAAATAAGAAAAATTACATGGACTCCGTGGTCCCCTCCTCCACCTGCGCGAGGACTTCAATTTCTTCATTACCCCGAGCACTTTCCTCCCGGATACCCTCTTCTTCCACGGTGAGGTCAACAGTGATGTTGGCGGTAGGAGTAGTGCATTCAGGCCGCAAGGGCTTGAGCTCTTCAAAATCGCCATTGTTGTCCTGTTGGTCAGGTATTTGCTTGGAAGGAGGCGGGGGTAGCTCGGTCTCAGACTGTGCAGGAGAAGGAGGAACCCCGACCGTTGTGATAGAGTCAGCATCAACCACCGGGCCTGGAGGGATTGCATCCCCTATCAAGTATGCGAGCTGGTCGGGGAAAGGTGTAGATGGCTGAATCTAGGGTATCACCCTGTGCAGATCGGATTCGGGGCCGACCTTGGCCGCAACAATAGCAGCATCCCATCCCATCTTGAAAATGGGATTCTGCATGCTCATTACTTGAGCTGCGTAGAAATCCCCAGCTTTCTCGTACCCCTCGTTGTATCGCCCCTCAGAGATTCGGGCATTCGCGGACTTCAGGTCGGTGTTTTCTTGTTCGAGAAGGCCCTTAGCTTTGGAAGATGCCTCTAGTTGGCCGAGCACCGAGGCGAGATTGGCCTCATGTTCTTTGATCGAGTCCCAAGCCTTAGTTGCTCGGACCTCAACCTCCTCCTTTCCCGCACAGGCCTCGCCAACCTGTGCTTGCTGGACCTTCACGTCCTCTCTGAGCTTGAGGACTTCGACGGGTAGAAGATCACGCTTCTCCTACAGCTTGCTGCAACGGTCGGTAGCCTCTATGCCCATCTGGAGGCCCTGCACAGTAAAATAAAGATCATCAGAAAACTATTATGTTCAGGATATATACGAGGTAGCTTGTGGTTGGATCCTTACCACAATCAGGTGCTGTGCGGCCTGCTTGCACAGTGCAGTGCAGTGCTGGGAAGGGCCGCGTAAGAAGTCTTATCTTTTGGAAGGCAGAGGCTCTTCGACAACGCCCATGCCACGTGGTGGCTCTCCTGCACGGAGTCCTGCGCAGTAAGAGGATTACCATGATTTGCATGGGTGAAGCTGAGCGGTCCCTCGGAAGGTTGTTCGGAAGGGAGCCCAGCTCCCTCGGGTCGGCTCGGCGCAGGTGGTGTAGTCGTCTCAATCCTACGCCTCATCTCCCGATCGTCCACCTCGGAGGTCATTGGTCTCTTCCTGGAGATCCGAGATGGCGTAGGAGTTGGAGCTCAAGGTGCTGCTGGTGCGCTGGTGAACGCACCGTTGGTTGGGAAGATGTGGTCGCGACTGGATGAGCGGGAGCAAAAATTCCAAGGACATTGTCGAGCAGGTCGAAAAAATTTCTTTGCGACATCTCGATCGCCTCTAGAACAGTTTGGCTGGTCGAGCTTGAGGATGGTTTGCTACTTAGAGCTTGGGAGGTTAAAGCTCCTGTGCTCGGACCTCCTTCTGCTGCGCCCCCTTCGACGGGCTCCAGGCGATGCCCGAGCTCCTCAGGTCTGATCGGGGCTCCACTGAATAATCTTTTGAAGGAGCGAACCTCCCTGTCCCAATCCAGTACCCGACGCAGGTGCTCAAGGTTTACCCGACCGTCTCTTTGGTCCTTCTTGTCCCTGATAGCAGTAGTGTTGCAGTAGGCACCTGAAAGAGTTTACAAGGAATTAGATCTCGGGATATGCACAGAAATGAAGAACAGTATAGGATTCACGGGGTACTCGAGAGAGGTGCTCGGTTACTTGGAGTTCCAGCTCTCGTGGGGCAGAGCCGAGCATGCTGATCTCGGGCGCCAGGGTCGAGCTGCCAATTGCCCCCGACCACAACAAAATCATCCAAGTCTCCCTTGTGGGAGTTCTTTAGGTCAAGCACTATCTGGCGTTCTTCCTTGGCCTTGAGATAGTACATGTTTTGGCCTTTGGACGTCTCGGAGATGGAATAGCAGTATTGAATCTCCCGAACACTGAGATCGATGCCCATGTACCGATTCAATAGTGCTACCCCCATCAGTATGGAGAAAACGTTTGGGGTGAGCTGCGCCGGGAAAAACCGATAAAAAGCCAAAGCTTCCCTCACGATGCTCGGGAGGGGAAAGTCCAACCTGGTCTCCAAGAGAGCCAAGAGGGGAAAAATAGCAGCCTCGGGTTCTTCAGTAGTTCAGGTCTCTTTATCAGTGGCCTGGCGTATAGTGACGTCATTTGGGATTGACCTAGCTCGACCAAAGCCTCAGGCGTGTCAATATAGCGAGCAAGACGTCCTATGTCTAAAAAAAAAACGCAAAAGGGAGATTTTAGATACGTTCATTTGTATGTATAACCCGGGTTCTTCCCCAGCAACATCACCACCGCCGGAAGTGGCAGGTGGCGGCGCCAGGGTGTTTGGGGCATAGGCGGGAGAGCCTAACCCCTGCTGCGGCGCCACTGGCCGTAGTTTTCCAAAAAAAAGAAAAACAAAAGATGCTAACTTGAGAATGGGAGACTCTGAAAAGCTTTGAGAAAGCGTGAGAGTTGTCGGAGGTTGTGCAAGTTGTAATTGCCGGAAGCTTGCCGAAAATCGCCTGAGTTCAGAAGGTGCAGAGAGTTCATGAAAAGGAGGAAGGGGGAGTCCCCTTCCCCTTTTATAACTTCCTTTGAATGTTCAAATGAAGCGCCAAACGACTGCAGTTATGGTGCGTGGTTTGACGCGCGCCGTGTGCATTTAATGCACATTTAACATAGGCGGCGTTGATGGCCCGAGCAGCTTTGTCCGAACAGCTTATGACGATTGAACTCGCGGCACTAGTGTTCGGATTAGATGACCGAGCAATACTCATCGTCAGATCCATGATCCCGAGCAAACCGTCTGATTGGGTCAGAAAATCCGAGCAAATTTGCCATAATTAGGCCAAATGATTGACATTTATTGATACGACGGCCGACATTCCAATGACGTTTCAGTTCCCAAGGTACAGCTAACACCGTACGCATTTAACGCACGCATTAAATGTGCCGCAGAACCAGTAGGACCTCGACACGTGGTGAAAAAGATAGCTAAGGGACAGTATGTCAGCGAAGCTTGCTCAACAAGCCTCCCAGCCAAAGGGCAAAATCTCAAATCGAGCAAAGACCTTACATCACCTTCCAGCTGCTCGAGTTTTCGAGCAACGGCAAGATGATGGGGGAAATTGAGGGGGATCAAGTTCCGACCAAGGCCATGTGGAAGGTTGTACAGCGCAGCAGTCCACATCAGCACGGAGCATTCCTCGACATGTCCGCATCAGCTCGACATGTCCGCATCAGCTCGACAAGTAGGCCGAGCTATATGGTAGTGTATCTGAGCTCTCGAGATCTCAAGACACAAGGCCCGAGCTCAGCAAGAGTTCAGCCCCAACATTCCGAAGAGCTGATGCTCGGCACCGTCACGAAGAATGCTCGGCACGGATCGCCGAGCTAGGTGAATTACCTAACCCCTGGTCCGAGCTAAATGGACAATATGGGAGATCATGTCCCGCGATACATATGTCTGGGAGGTAATACGATGATGAAGGAACAGTAATAAATAGGCCAACTCAAGGGTAAAATGGTCAAGTGGGGGTGGGTTAGCCCTAGCATAAACTAGGCCTGAAGCTAGACTTGAATACTGACGAACATCTAGACATGACAAAAGGCACCTGTAGAGATATCTTGCAGAGATAGTTAATGATGGCACTGACAAGTCACTATCAAGACATTAATTGCTATGCATTGATCAAAGAGAAAAGGCACAACCCGACCTGCTCGGTTCGGGTCAAACTCCATAAGCGGGTCAGGTTTTTTTCTACCTATAAATAGCCAACAAGTATAAGGTAAAAGGTGTGTTCTCTTTCACTAAGCCAAAACTCTGTCAAAATTTACTCTCAAGCTTTTTCGTCTCTCTAAAAATCCTTGCCTAACTTGATCGTCGGAGGGCCCACCGGTATAAAGTCACTGGCGGGTATCTCACCCATTTCTTGTACAGGCACTCACGTGGCATTCTCCCCTGACATCATAGCCAGCTTGGACGGGACCAGTAGATCTCTATCCTGATCCTCTACAGTTTCATATTCAAAAACTGGTACTAAAACAAATATTCCATTCATCTAAGGTAATAAAACATGCAAAAATCTTATATCTATAAATTGATCATCTATATGTATATACATAGATGAACCCAAGAGGAGACGGATGAGGGCAGTCGCTAATCTAAATTTTAAAAAAAGCTCACAATTATAGTAGTATCAGTCCAAAATATATTTAGATTATATAGGTTCATCTCCCTAATATTTTTTTAAAAACTTAATATCTGTCCCTTTAAAAATTTATAAAAACAATTCGTTTCCCCTAAATTAAAATCTTGCATCCATCCTTGTGTATATATATGTTATAAATTTGAATTGTTTTAATTTGAACCGTGGACATTCTTTAAAAATCGTGAACCGACCGCCGTTTTGAACAATTCTAAATTATAAGAATCGAGACCAGACCATGTAAATTTTTAATCAAATTGAACTGTACGACTCGTTTGTAACGCCTTGGCTTTGACATGTCATGGGCATCTCGGAACCTTGCTTTGAAAATTTCATTTTTGGATAGGAAAACTTAAAATTATGTTAAAGCCACACCTAAGCCATTCTTGGACTGTAGCCTACCAAAAGTTGGGGCGCTGTGGCACTTGGAATTTGGATGTTATCATGTTGGTGGGTTGTTGCTTGGGTTTTCTTCTAATGTGACACTTCTTGGACGGTTGGGGCAGAGATGGAATCCTTATTATAGTGTTGTTTCATGGAAAGGGATTAGGAAGGGGATGGAAGCATCTTCTAAATATATGCACTCTCATATTAGCATGGGAGTTAGATGAGCTTCTAACACAAAAGATGAAGGCTGCTTTTTGAAAAGTCTTCACTGATTTTGTGGATGAGGGGGCATAAGTGACCATTGACAAAGAATTGTAGTTGAAGGGGCCAGATCTAGAGTAGATCAGACTCGTAACGGAATGAAAACTTGAGATGCCTAGAACAGGCTAAGCTCAAAGACAAATAAGGCTTGAAAAGAGTCTAGAACTATAGGAAATTAGGTTGGGACAATAAGGGGCAAGCTTGGCCACTCTTGAGCTAGGCCTAGTGCGCTTGGCCCAGTCCAGGTCAAGTTCATCAAATAAATCGGGCTCGATGAAGGCACATCGAACTGAGCTGATGCATTAATGGAAATTTAACTAATCAAATTAATCCATGATAAAACCTAAAGCTAGACCCAACGTTTCTGAAATCATGGGTGAGGATTGGCTACTTCCATTGACAAGGGGTGAGACTAGATATGACTGCTTATGATAGCATCCCAAAATTAATCTTAACCTTCCTCTATGTTGGGTCGTGTCTTGTATTCTACTGGGTCCATGTTTATTTTATTATTTTTGGTCTATATGTAATTGAGTTGGGATGAAATTTGAAGTCCATTAGAATTCTTTATGTATAGGATTTATAATAATATGGGCTTACTAGAATTCTTTAGGGCTTATACGTATGTGCTATAAATAGGATACTAGTGGAGTCATAAGGAGAATGTCGTGAGATAAAAAATTGAGAGGTTAGCTAGTAGAGAGAAAAGAGATGAGTTCTTTACTTTTTCACATTCGACGTTAGTGAAATATTTTTTCTCTCACTCGTGGACATAGGCCAGTGTGGGCCGAACCACGTAAATTTTCGGTGTTCATTATTTTTTATTTTTTGTGCGTGATTTTTGCTTCCGTTCGCATTCGGATCTACACCTTGACTTGAATTCTACAAACCACCCTGAAGATAACCAACGTTGATGTCGATTCTACCGTCATCGTCGTCGTCAATCTACCACACCTAAATTGTATGGCCCGCACCTCTACATTGAGGTGCTCGCACCCCAATCCGGGTGCGTCACAAAGCTCATTACTTTGTAAAAAAACTTGGCTCTATCTCTCCCTCTTTGTGCACATAACTGGAGAGATCACCGCCACTAACCAAATCAAGAGCAAATGAGACTCGCTTTTGTCAAGGTGTACACCTGTCCGTCACGTTTGTCATATTAGTCTCGTTGCCTAGAGCTTACCTGTGAACATCCAACAATTGTTGCTCTTGCATCTTATCGGCATCCTGCACACCATCTGATTTGCTCACCAGCGCACTTGTACTATTTCGTCGCTTTCATGTACCCCTACGCCTATTCTGTGTACTCTTTCGCAACTGTTGTTTAGCTTGATTACCCTTACACCTTTTTCATGTATGTTGTCTACTTATAGTACTCATCTGATGTCTGGAAGTAGCTCCACCTGTCACAATATTCCCTACGAGTCTGTATAGGTTGTCAATCATCTGTCCCTGCAGTATATCTCTGTTTTCTTTTGAAACCCAAAGAGCTCTACCACCGGATGAAAACCCACAACCTCTCGAATCTAGCATTCCCAGAGAAATCAAATTCTTCCTTAAATTCGGCACATGTTTAACCTCAGTCAAGATCAAAATGGTCCCATTAAGCCTGCAAAATCGCACTGTCCCTATACCGATAACTCTGCTCACTATATTGTTTGCCATCCTGACAGTAGCCCCATCGCATAACTGATACGTATTAAAATACGCTATGACCACACACATGTGGAACAAATATCTAGAATCTAATATCCAATCTAATTTCCCTATATCTGATGTAACTGTGAGCACTTCTGATTCTTTATAATTGGAGCCCTCTACAACTGATGTATCTGATGATTGTTCTTTTTTCTTGTCCGTTTTGTACTTTAGATAATTTCTCTTCAGATGACCTTTGTCACAATAGTAGGACTTTCCTTTGTAATCTCTTGACTTGGAACGACTTTTCTTCTTGGACCCCTCTTGCCTCTGACTTTTTTCACTGCCTAACACAACTGTGTTGCTCTCTCCCTGTGATCTGTCACTCTCCTTTTTCTTCAACATCTCATGAGATATGAGAGCAGCAACAACCTCATCTAACCAAAGGGTATCTTTCCCAAATATCAGTGTTGTCCTCAGATGCTCGTATGATGAAAGCAGTGAAACCAATGGGAGAATTGCTTTATTTTCGTCTTCGATTTTTGTGCCGATAGAATCTAGTTCCATTAATATCCTATTGAACTCGTCCAAATGCTCCATAAAGTTCGCTTCCTCTGTTATCTGAAGTGCATATAACTATTTTTTTTAAAGACAATCGAGTCGTCAATGTCTTGGACTCGTACCTGCTCTCCAACTTAGTCTAGAGTTTCGCCGGATCGCTTTCGTTGATGACTTTCCGAATAGTGTTATTACCGAGATACAACTGAATCATGTTGTTTACCAAGTCTCACATCTCATCCCACTCTACATCTTTTATCGTTTTTAATTTTTCTGACTTCTTTCTGAGAGTCTTGATCAGTCCTTCATGCGTCAAAATATGCTTCACCCTTTGTTGTCATAAGGTGAAGTCGTTGTGGCCGTTAAAATGTTTAATTACAAAATTCGAATTCTTCAACGTCATTAGATTTGTGTCTTACAATTCCCATAATCTGAACTCATTGCAATATCAGATATGTGTAAACCTTATCCCACGTAGCTCAAATCAACTCTGATTGTACCCCGTCACACTCGATCAATATTAATTTAAGTCGATATGTTCAATCTAATCAAATAGTGTAAAAACTAAAACATTTGACCACTCCGATCAAACTGCAGTGCTGAAAAATCTTAGAAAATACATTCCCTTAAATTTTTTTACTATATATACGATCCGATATAGTAAAACAATTACAAACCGTCGATTTCCAAAAAGATTTGCACACAGTATAAAAACCCAAATCCTTATCAATTCCAAACTCAATTAACAACTAATGAATTCAGTTTGAATCAACTCCCAAACCCAAATGACCAGTTATAAGTTGACCAAACCAAGTCACCAAAACACGCTGGATCGAAATCAAGATAAATCACAAAGCAATAAAAAACTCTGTGATGCACTGGATAAAACCCAAGAGTCCTTCAAGCAATTAGAAACTAATCTAATTGAGTCTTTAATCAATTCAATGCCCTTTTGAAATTCTTCACTGATTAGGAATTCAGAGACCCGTTGTGCTCCATTTGGAAAATTGTTGTTTATTGTTTTTTAAAAAACTTGATCAAAGAACAACAACACTGCTTCACTAAAAAAAAAAGAAGTATCCCTGAATAATAATGCCACTAACAGTGCACCACCAACGCCGCTACGACAGTACCGCTGCACCGATTTTTCCTCTTTTTTTTTTGTATGAAAATAAACAATTTTTAATTATACGATACGGATTCAAAAAATTGTACCTTGCTTCGATTACCCACCATGACTTTGAATCGTCAACCATCGGTTCTGATACCACTTGTTAGAATTTGAATACCAATCTCCGAACGCAAACGAAAGCAAAAATCACGCACACAAAGCAAAAAATAATGAACACCGATGATTTACGTGGTTCGGCCCACATCAGCCTACGTCCACGAGCGAGAGAGAAAATATTTCACTAACGTTGAATGTGAAAGAGTACTGAATTCGTCTTCCTGTTCTCTATCAGCTAACATCTCAATTTTTTGTCTCACAACCTTCTTCTATGGCTCCACTGGTATCCTATTTACAGGCACATACGTAGAAACACTAAAAAATTCTAGTAACTCCATATTATTATAAATCCTATACATAAAGAATTCTAATGAACTCCTAATTCTATGCTAATTTAATTACATATAGATCAAAAATAATATAATAAATATGAACCTAGTAAAATACATAACACAACCCAACACTTTATAAGAAATGCCCAATAACTCCTAAAAGATACACACAATCTCTCTATCATAAGATTCAAACTCTCTCTCTAAAATATGTTCTCATTTTTGTCCTTAAAATGACTAATTTAAGCATTAGAGAGATTTTTTGGCATTAGCCGCCGGTGAGTCTCATTGTTTGTTCCTTAGGCAAGAAAACTTGGAGGTCCAGGAAACTTCCTAAGAACTAGTTCTTCTCTTTCACTCTCCCCTATGAATTCACCCTCATACAGTAGTATTGAGGAAAATTGGTTCGACAATATTTGTAATTATTATAGTTATTGACCGTGAAAAGGAGAATATTTATAACTTTCACATCAAATCTTAAATTCTAAAATATTCAATACATGACATACCTTAATATGACGAATTGGGGCAGACAAACATCATTATTTGCTTCAGTGGCGACTCTAGAAATTTTTACAAATAGAGTTAATTTACAATTGATATGTTATTGGCATAATATAAACTAAAATAAATGTTTTGATTAATAAGTAGAATATACTTTTATATATTTATTCAGTCGTTTGAGCAAAAATATATAAATACAT
The DNA here is from genome assembly GCA_032270985.1 of Heliamphora pulchella. NCBI lineage: Eukaryota > Viridiplantae > Streptophyta > Magnoliopsida > Ericales > Sarraceniaceae > Heliamphora > Heliamphora pulchella. Next base: position 10,760 of record JAULJZ010031583.1, read on the forward strand.
AAATTTTTACATTGAAAAATACAAAAAATCAAAAAAGGTAAAAAATTTAAAGTTTATCAAATATCAATTGAAAAAAAGGTAGGAACTCGTGCATTCTGAATGCAAACTAAGGGCAATTTAATTTTTTTTTTGCTTTTTAGCAAAAAATACAAAAAAATGTGCAAAAAAGTAAAAAGTTAAAAAACTAAAATATTAAATCGAAACACTAGTTGTTAAAAAAATTTATTTAAACTCCCACTCTATTTTAAAAAACAATAACACTTCTACTTAATATTTTATTTACAATACATAATAATTATATATAATTATTATAATCAACTACATAGAAGGATAGTACTGTTCGATTGAACGATAAACAAGAAAATAATTTTTTTATCAAATCAACCATCTTTTAAAAAGCTACTTTAAGAGCTAATTATCAAATAATTTACTTTGAACTCAATTTAACTTTTTAACTAAAAATAAAAACAAAGAAACCAATCATGCCCTAAATGGGAGAAGTAAACTCAAAGAATAAATGGGAGAAGTAAACTCAAAGAATAAAATTTGGCTGTCGGAGGGGAGACATTAAATGCACGTTTTTTTTTTTTGCTAATAGAACTTATAATGCATAAAGTACTTATACATTATGTATCAAACTTAGTAATTTTATGTGTAAATAATTTAAAAGTGTGTACATTTATAAATTCTCATTAGTCCACCACGTTCCTAAAAAAGATTGAATCTCGGTAAAGGAATTGAAATTGTCTATTAGTGAGTTCAATTATAAAATTTAAATGAGGTCAAATATTTAATATATATGTATATGTATAATATAATAACAGTAATAAAAATTTTAATAAGATCAATTGACCCCATCAATTACAATGTGGCATCGCCCCTAATTTGCTTATTAAACAGTCAGTGAACAAATTACAAGAAAATAAGAAAGTGCCAAATACCATCCAGACAAATAAGCCCCGCATTAACCGAGCCTCCACACTGTTCTTTGTTATGACTAAAATATTAAAAGTGAAATAATAAAATCTCAAATCCTCCTCTCTTTTTCTTTTGAAAAAAAAAAAAGAAATTCCAAAATTAACTTCTTTATATGTCAACCGGCACACTTCCTGCTCGGTTTCTCTACAGCCACAGACCACTCACATAGCGATGGAGTTCACAAACTGTGGATTCTATAGCCATGTGAGTGATTTGTGTTCGAATCTGTGTAACACATTTGTCCTTTTAGTTCTTTTTGCCAACAATAGGCCACAAGGGATTGAGGCACTATTTTATCATAATTAGTAAATATTAGGGTAAATTACACTCACTTTTGAGATTTATCAAAACATCAATCACTTCTTTTGTGATTTTTGAAATCTCACTAACATCCCATCTAGTTTAGTTTTTGCATCAAATTAGTCTAACCGTCAATATTTCCGTTAACTTTAACAGAAAACTATTTAAAAATAAAAAAAATAATAAAAAACTGTTTTCTAATTATTTTTTGTATTTGAAACATTTTATTATTATAATTAGAAAATATTTTTTATTTTATTTTTATTTTTTATTAAAAAACAGTGTTTCAAATAATATTTTCTAATTATAATAATAAAATGTTTCAAACACAAAAAATAATTAGAAAATAATTTATTATTATAATTTTTATTTTTAAACAGTTTTTCCGTTAAAATTAACGAAAATATTGACGATTGAACCAATTTGACGCAAAAACTAAATCAGATGAGAGGTTAGTAATATTTTAAAAATTACATGAAAGGTAATTGATATTTTGGTAAACGCAGGTCAATGTAATTTACCCTAAATATTATTCAAATTATTTGAGGGAATATTTGTGCATGGTTCTATTTTGTTCTTTTGATCATCAGCGAAGTCCTGGACAAAAATGTACTGTATCTGATACATATTCTAGTCATAGCTTCATAGGACATCACAAGACGCAGATGGTAGTGACCGCCTAAGTTTTGAGTTTTTTTTTTTCTTTTTCTTTTTTACAATTATATATAGTAGTATCAATCTTAAATATTTCATATTTAAGTTTGCTTCTTTTTAATTTTTTTATAAATTTAAAATCCGTCTTCTAAGAAATTGGCAAAAGAATTTACATTCTTAAACTTTTTCTTATTAGATTATAAGAGTTAAATTAAAATCTAACATATCTGGCACTTCCAATATAAGCAGCATTCCAATATTTTGTCCCAAAACCAATCATATACACAAAAACTCGCATGCTTGGTTACAACTATTCCATTTATTATAATGGTATTTATTAGTTTTTATTGAGTATTTTATGCTTAATAAGAAATTTTAGTAGAATTTTATAATAAATTCAAATTACTAAAAATATTTTTTTAGATAAATGTTCAATTTAAAATGTTGATCACAATCTCGCATCATTATTCAAGTGTCAAGTGTCTAATATAAGTATTTTATATGTTTAGAAGAGTCCAAGTTTTATAGATTGGATGACATAAAAAAGTTTCTATGCTTAGAAGAGTGAGATTAATTCCCTGTTTTTGCCAAATTTTAGTTTTTTTTGCTTACTTTTATTTTTTTGAATTTTTTTTTTCATTTTTTGGCTAAATTATTTTGTTTTTCCATATTGTTGCGATTAGTGAAACTGGAAAAATAATAAATTTCCATCAAAAGATCAAAAAAAAAAAGTTTACAAATGACAAAAATAAATAATATAAAATTTAATTTATCGGCTTATTTTAGTTTGCTTGTTCTTTCTGAACATTTTTCATATTTTGATGAAGAAATTTTTTTTAGCATTCGAAAAATTATAATAGTTTGCCCAAAATTTTTTAAAAAAAAATACTAAAAACAAAAATAAAAAGTAAAAAATTATAAATAAGCCATGCCGCGTACGTCACTCACTTTCAGTGGGAAATTATGTATTCCAACTCATTTGCAGTGGACAAGTTCAATTTTTCTTTGGTGGGATGGATGACAACTTCTCCTTTTGTTTCTTTTTTCCCTGATTCCTTGAGAGCCCATATTATTCTCATCTTCTTTTTCCATGCTTTTGGACATATAAGATATCCTCTTCGGACCCACATTTTTAGAAATTATCAATTTTTTTGATTTGTTAGTTTTAAGTTTGGTTCATCATATTGAATTATTAATCTTTCCGATGGGGGACTAAACGTCCAGTATTCACGAGATTGTTTGTTCCACTCCTCTCGCTGAAACTATTTGTCCCACTCTTCGAATTATTTTTCCTTCTTATTCAACGGTCAAGTAAAATTCTTCAACTCTTATACCTTTCTATTTTACCAGATAGCATGTCTGCTTGTTTTTCTTACTTTAGTCTTCTATTATGTGATTCAAAATTTATTCAGCATTCTGCTTTAACTGTTTTTTGACTACTAGAGATGCCCGTCGAGTTTGCTTCCTTGCCATGTTCACTGAATCCTCATGAAATAGAAGGCTAACATACAAATCCTTATTCAGTATTCCATGATATAAAAAAACACGTAAACTCTACGTATTATTTATTTCTCTTATTCTATTTAATATATTATCGGGCACATGAAACATAGCTTAAAAGAATAATAATTGATGAGCCCAACTTTGTGTAAACATAACTTTTGATTCACCAGACCTGCAACTGAAGCTAAAAAACACTAAGGGGGGAGGGATGGGTCATTTGGCATCACCTTGGAATCTCCTTTATTTGTTATGGAACATATTAAAGCTTGAAAGGAGCCTTCTTGTACATATCAGTTGGTTAAAGAGAAAGGTACCTCAATTACTCTTCTTCTTCTTCTTTTTTTTTTTTTTTGGTAAGGTTTTCAAACATTCGGCCCACAAATTGCATCCTTGGTATGATTAAACCAAATCAAATGATAACACAAAATTTATGTAGTTTCATTTTAAAGTTTACATCCATACGTGAGCATTGCGGGAAAATACACAATAAAAAATGAAAATACAGCAAATCAACAATATTAGCAACTCCAGCACAAAAATTTAGAGTAGGCATAGCAATGAGACGAAATGGGAGCAAAGATGTGGTGTTGCATTTTAATTTCTTTTTTTTATCGAGGCAATGTTGGAGAGAAAAAGTCTAAAAGAAAAAGCAAGGATACAGACGAAAATATATTGGGCATAATTTACAAACATTAAGAGAATAATACTAATAAGAGTTAAAAATAATACAGTAAGTAAATATAATAATTGACGAATGATTAAAATTTTAAAACTAGAAAAAATAAGAAATAAATATAATATTTTTTATATTTTAATCTTGTTATATTTTTTAAAATAAACTTTATCTTTGAATTTATATATACATATATATAC
>JAULJZ010031594.1:0-15066 GCA_032270985.1 Heliamphora pulchella
AAAATTTAATAAATGTACAGTTTTCTCCAGTTTTTCAGCTAAGATAGTGATTAAAGGTATTTATTTATTTTATTTTTTGTTCCACATTTTTAAAAAAATAATAATTTATTTCATTTAAATATTTTTTTATTTAATTAATTCAAAATCTGAAATTAATTTTTACGTTTTTTCAAGATATCTGATTTTATGAAAAATCATCTTAAACGTAATATTTTGTAAAAATAAAATATCTAAAGTTTTTCTATTTAATTTAAATTAATTAATTAAAAAAATTTAATTTTATTTTTCATTACTAAATATTTTAAGTAAAATTAAAATTTTGAATTAATTAAATTAACATGATAAATAAAATAGGTATTCAGTCATATACATAGTTCATATATATATAAACATGATTCATATATATGTTCTAATTTTATGATTTAAATGAAACGCTGAATCGTTTTATTCTCCTAAAGAGAATAAGCTGTATCAATGCTTGTTCGCTTTTGATTCAGTGTTCTGATTGTATCAAACTTCCCTGATAGACACCGAAACGCCGCCGGTATAGCTGCAAAAAACCGGCTATTTTGTTGATTTGTCTCGGTGTTTTTGACTTGTTTCTATATTATTTTTTATACATAAATACCGTGGAAAAATTCACAAAAAAACTTTTTAAAACTATTTAAAATTTGTCACAATCCGTGACCCGTTAAAATGTCGAATCACCACTGCCGCCGCCGCTGTTCTTATTGTTCTTAGATATTAATAATCTGTTATTAAATAATCGAAACATATATTTTAAAAATAGACACTAGTTATTATATCGATCCTATGTCTCAAAAGCTCACATTCGATCTGTCACGGTTAAACCCCGTGATTAAAAAAAATAATCATCATACAAACCCATTCAATCTGACATGAAATTAAATGAAGATTATAAAATCTGAATTAGAACATCTGCAAAATAAAGTTAATAACTGTTCTAAAACTACCCGATCCCGATAATCGAAAATCAAAAACAAAACGGTTCTGGTACCAATTGTTGGAGGTAAGACTGCAAAGATCATTATTTTTGCAAACGATTTTCAGTAAAAAATTAACTGGATGGACAAACGCCGAAACGGGCTCCAAATAAAATTTTTTACGACGAACGATCAAAATAAAACCTGTGTAACCAAAGTTTATTTAGAAGAATCCCTTTTATCGGTCAAATCTTCAACTACGTTTTTGACTCCGAGTTGAAACTCTTGTCAGACCTTCTACTATATTTTTTATGCGATTTTCGAACGTAATGTTGACTACGAACTATCGAGAACTCATACCGACAGAATTTGAACAGCTTGAATCTTAAAAACAAGTTATGAAACTGGTTTAGCCCAGCCGCATATTTATAGGACTACAGCAAGGACCTGGAGAGTAATTATGAGTAAGACTTTCTGTGGAACACAAACACGTATTAGCGATTTCCGCAATTAAGTAAACCTCATAGCGGTATCTATAATTCTGAAAAATTAGTAGCGATTTCTACAATTTTCATTAAACTCTGAATTACAATTCACACAACTAAAGAACTATAATTGCGCTATGACCTATAATCTCAAGACTATATAACATTAAGTTTCTGTTATTAAATGCTTACTATTTTTTTCCACGTTATGATTCTTGATACCTGCAAATTAGATTTAATTACAGATAATTTTCATTAATTTGATCAGCAACTTGATATTTCTTAAGCCCTTTCGCTTAACTTATTTGACTGCTGGATATTCAAATTCATCTGTAGGGTTTGGCCCGGTCAAAACTTATAAGCTTCCTTAAGGGGGTATCGTCAATCCAGATCTTTCGGGATGTGAATTCCGTTAACAATTAATATTCACCATACAAATAATACCGCCATCCAATTCACCGGGAATATAGACCCATGTAAGATCACATTTTCTAATGAATCAAAACAACGAATATTAAATAAACGCAAATTAGTAATTATTTCAAGATTAAGTGGATAAGCACTACTCATAATAATCTTGGGGTGTGAATTAATTTATATAGTCAGTATAAAATTAATTATCTCAAATGTCCCGTTCAATATACATAAAGTGTACGGGTACAAAGATTTGAAATTATAGATGACGCTATTATCTATTTTTCGTAACAAAAACAGGCCTACTAAAACTCTGTATTACAGTCGTATCGATGGTATGCCCATTTCTATTTAAAATTGTGAACATGAAACTTATATTCTGCAAAAACCTAAGATCTAATTTTCTGTGTGCAAGCCGTACTCTACACACTAGATTAAAGAAATGATACATATACATTACTCATAAAGATTCTCATAAAATGAAAAATTAATTTTCTTAAAATAAAATTAAATACTAAATAAATGATTTTCTGCATACCAACCATAACACTACCTTTGTTGGAGCTCCCGATCCCAAGGATGTCACCGAATGTCTAGAGCTCGTGACCAGGATCCTGAATACATTATAGATAGGTGAGGATGACTCGAGAGTTGCGTTCGTCGCGTTTAAGCTGATGGGTGATGCCCGCGAGTGGTGAAAATTTTCTAGAACTATCGTGGAGGGCACGTGGGTATCTTTTGCAACAGTATTTCTAAAGAAATACTTTCTCGAGTCTTCGAGGGATATCTATCGGGAGGAGTTCTACTCTCTCACCTAGGGCAATGAATGTTGTGTAGTACACGACTAGGTTTACCAGTTTATGTCGCTTTGCACAAGAATTCGTGGCCACTGACATGCTGCGCTCAAAGATGTTTGAGGCCCTGTTTATCTCGCTTTGCACAAGAATTCGTGGCCACTGACATGCTGCGCTCAAAGATGTTTGAGAGAGGTTTGAGGAAACGGGTGGCAGGATTGGGACTGCGTGTTTTTATAGAGTTGGTGAAGTTGACAGCTACTATCGATAACACATTGTGTGAGACTCGTAGACCTAGGGAGGTTAGGGCACCGTAGAGTGAAGCAGAGGTACAGTCAGGTGGGTGCTCCAATAAGAGGCAGAAATCCTTTTCCCTATTTCTCATGCTTTCGGGTCACAGCAGCAGTTTTCTGTACTAGCACCCTCAGTGGCTTCACCAAGAAGGTCAGAACAGAGCGAGCCCATCTGTTATCGGTGTAGGTAACCAGGGCATCATGTGACGGATTGCCTACAGAAGAGGTAGTTCTAGAGTTCTGTACCTGTTCAGTCTCAAGGTGAGAGCCACTAGTTTGTTTTGGGTGTGGCCAACCAGGGCATTTTTGTAGGAACTGCCCTCAGGGAGGGAGTGTACAGAGCACAGTAGGAGCCCCAGTTGTTCAGTATGCGTAGGGACAACAAACTTACCGACAGCCACAGCAGCAGCTAGCTGCTCGGACTTCCATGGTTACGGAAGGGGGTGCCTCAATTCAGTCAATGCGACACCCCGCAGCGTAGAGCTATGGTAGGCGGACCAGGGGACCGCAGGGCCGAGTGTACGCCCTTATAGATCCCAGTTCCTCCAAGGCACCGGTTGTTCCTGATGCTGCAACGACCACCTCAGTTAATAGAGGTACTCTGTTAGTGTACAGATCATGGGCCAGTGTTCTCGTCAACACGGAAGCATCGCATTCTTTTATCTCATCTGCTTTTACATTTGCTTTGGGGTTGTAGATTAACTCGTTGGGTAGCAAGTTGTCTGTAGAGACCCCGGCCAGTGAGAATGTGGTGTTAGGACGAGTCTGTAGATCTTACGAGTTAAAGATCTCCGGCCGCTGTTTAGAGTTTGATTTCATAATACTCGACATGACCACGTTTGATATCATCCTAGGGATGGAATGGCAGACCACCTATCGTGCCTATATCGATTATGATCGATGAAGGGTATCGATTTATACACCTGAGGGTGATTGTTTTTGTTTCGTGGGTGATCGGGACGATGGTTCGGCGCCCATGCCCGGCATTGTGCGAATCTGAGAAAACTTTAGTTTTCTATTTTCTACTCTTATGTTGGATGAGACTGTTGGGGTTCGAAGAGAGTTTCCCCTGTGGTTTGTGACTATCTAGATGTCCTCCTTGACGATCTATTTGAGTTGCCACCAAGTCGTGAGGTAGACTTTTCTATCAATTTGGTCCGGGGGCCGCTCTTATTTCGATGCCGTCTTATCGTTTTGCACCAGTAGAATTACGAGAGCTTAAGGTATAACTTCAAAAGCTGCTTGGTAAGGGGTTTGTACACCCGAGCACATTGTCGTGGGGAGCTCTAGTCTTGTTTGCTAAAAAGAAAGACGGATCCTTGAGATTGTGTATTGATTATCAGAGGCTGAATCAAGTAATGGTGAAAAGCAAGTATCATATATCATGGATTGATGATTTGTTTGATCAATTAAAGTAGCTCAGACAGAGCGAATATTTAATCTAACTCATATAGAGCAAACTTTTGAACTAACTCACATAGAGCAAACATTTGAACTAGCTCACACAGACTAAGCATTTGATCTAGCTCGCATAGAGCGAATATTTGGACTAGCTTACACAGAGCTAATGCTTAATGGCGATTAAACTAGCTCACACAGAGCGAACACTGAACTAGATCACACAGAACAAACATTCAACACTTTAGACATAAAAGAAATTCCTTAAGCTCATGCATTTATCACACACATATTCCTTTTTGTGATATAATTGATACTTTTGAATTCTTAACACACTTGACATGTAAAAGTCTCATGATATCATTTAACAACAACTTATGATTCAAAACAGGAATAGAAAATATTTTAGAACATATATCACGCAATCATTGTTGAAGATAATCGTTAAGTACTCTCACCTTATCTTATACGTGCGATCACTAAGCCTTCACCAACGGCCAAGACTCAAGCCTTGGGTAGCAAAACTCCCGAGCCTAGCAAGGAACCCCAAAAATAATCGGAACCCCAAAAATAATCGTAAACGCGTGATTCTACCCTCTAGAATGTGAAGTACTAATATGATTCGAACCTTTAAATGATCCTACGATTTTTAAGGACCATGGTTATACCTCCCTCTTTAGAACTAAAAAAAATACTAAGCACGTGCTCAAGCCCTAGCTTACTTAAGGATTCAACTTGACCATTTTATCACTTTCTTCTAAACATTTGGCAACTTAATTACAACTTGCAGCAAGTCTATGTGGCACTTAACCTTACATTAGGTTCGGGTTTTTTGTCAGAATTTAGATAAAATTATTCTCTACAACTTTTATGAAAAACAATTTGGATAAATGTTACAGCAACTAGGCAATTTGGCCTTCATAAACGAAAATGGTTCAACAACACTTAAATTTTTTTTAAAAAACGGTCTCAGATGGTCATAGGATTGGGGCATCAAAATAGGTCCTTTTAATCTCAATTTTGGATATGTTTTAGGTCAAGATATCCTCTATAATTCTCATGAAGAGTGCTTTAGGGTGGTTCTTAAAAACATATTGGAGACATAACTCAAGTTAGAAAATGTGTCAAGTCAGCATCATAATACTCAACAGAGATGAGTTTTCAACAGAAATTACAGAGAGTTCAAAAATCATTTGGAGGATAATACAGAGGTAATGGACCTAATTTTTTGACAACATTTAGATTGAAATGTCTTTAACATTTTTCATGAAGACCACGTTCTAATAGGTTATTAAAAACAGAGATTTTAGGCTACACACAAATATGTGGCAGCATGCTATTTTGATCACTAAACATGAACAGAGAGTTATAGAAGAGTTTTGTCCATCCAAATCTCAACAAAAAAGCCTCTAATTTTGTGGGTAGCTAGATAAATATGTTGGCTATAATTTTCATGAAGACACCAAAGCTAAGCTCACGTTTGAAAACATGATTTTTAGCTCTATAACATAGGCTGGTACGAAAACAACATATTTTGGTAGAAAGGTCACGTTTCGAGTTTTATCCATTTAAATCAACTCAACCCAAGTTTAGATGAAAGATAACATCAAAATCTAAGTCTGGACTTGAAACACAACCTCAGATGACTTGTCTATATTTAGATATGATTTGTCAAAGATAGGTCTAGCAACCAGAATTTTTGAGGAAGAACACCTCTCAAGAGCCTAACTTCATCTCTACATGCATGGCTCAGATTTGGTTTATTTTTGAACATGCAACTTGATTTGAAACGAGGTTGGAGATTTTTAAGTAAAGATAGATTTAAATTCAAAAGGACTTACGTGGTTTGAATTGGATTCTTGATGCTAGAAGAGCAATACTTGGCTCAGGACTGCTTCAACTTCTTCTTTCTCTTGTTCATTCTTTCATTCTTCTTTTATTTCTCTCTCTTTCTCTCTATTTGGACAAAAAATTCAAAGGAAAAAATGGAAATGAGGCTCTCTTTTTATAGGCAAAGTCAAATGAGAAGCTTCCTTGAGAAGCTTGCTAAACCCTTGGTTAGTTAACTTGATCGTAGGTTAGTTTGATAGATATAAGGTTGTGTATGTATAATACTTCGCTTCCAAGTTTGGCATAACTTCCCATAGTGTAAACCTATGGGCATGGGTGGTTTCGCATATATTAATTGATATTATAAAGGCTCAAGAGGTATAATTGTACTATATTGCTTGGAAAGTTGCTTAAAAATTGATTTAATGTGTAAAATGGTCACTTTTTGTCCATGGAATTGTATTAAATTATATTTTTTTTGATTTGACATATTTTTTTTATCTCTACACACTTAAAATTATTTGAATTTCATTTTAAATTTGCATTTTATGTGCATTTAGCCCACATTTGGCTTAGTTAACCCTAGGTTTGGTTAGGTTAACTTAGGTTAGATAGAGACATATGTGCATGTATAGATACATCAAACTTAGTGCCCAAGTTGGGCACAAACCCTCATGTTTGGCTGGCCACTAATTCATCTTCTTTTTTTATTAATAATAATAAATTTTTTTTTTTGGTTTTATTGTAAAAGAATTTTGAGAGAATTTCTCATGGGTTCATTCATTGGCTTTTCGGGCTTAAATCTTAATTTAGCTTGACTTGGATTTAGAGATTTGATTTTTTAACCATAACACGAGAGTAATATTGGTCTCACTTTATCCCGAGTCTGGGGCACGAGAAGATTAAACAGCAGGGTTGGCTCTTCTTATAGAATTTAGGTTCGAGAATTCGTTTGTTTTGAAATGTAATTTCATTTTCTATCAAATTCTAGAGTATGAGTTATTACAATCGGCATCCTTTATGAAATTTCTTCCTCGAAATTTCACCTGCCATACACAAAAGATGAAAGAACTTTTTCTGCCTAACATCCCTAGGCTTGCCACATGATCGCTTCGAACTCTCTCGTATTAGTTTTATCCTGCCTGTTGTGATTTGAGCAAATCTCGAGTCTGCTTGATTTTCTTCCTTTGATTTCCTCCCAACAAATTTGGGCTTTGACATCTCCAGTTACACAACACTTCGTAAGGCACCATTCTCATTGTCAATTAAAAAAAATAAAAATACTATGGAAATAAGCGAATTCGATCAACGACGAATGTTTCTCTCAACTTCTCGAAATGTTCAGAATATATATTTCTAACGTACTTGCCAGAGTTAAATCATCATTTCTAATTGATCATCTATTTTCGGATGGAATGTTGTGCTAAAGTTTTAAAGCTGTCCAGACATCTCTTGAAAACCTTCTAATTTCACAAATAAATATAATAGTTAATATATCAACAAGAAAATTAAAGAGGTTAAGGAGAGAAATGTGAACCAGACACCAAGATTTATAATGGTTCGGTTTCTTTTAAACCTACGTCCACTTTTCAAGATTTTTCTTGAGAATTTACAGTATAATCGAATGCATCATAGGCGCATTTAAAAGCCTTTACAGCTTCAACAGGTTTCTAAAACCAATTTCCAATTTTTCTAAACTCTCTTGAGCTCTTCTTTAAGAAGCTCACACGCTCTCTTAAAATATTACAAATGTAACTCACCATTTTTTACAATAAATGAGATTGAATCAGAGATTCACTAATGACCACTCCTTACAATGATTAGAAATAATTGTGCAATGGAGTGAGAGTATTGGGATGGAGAAGTTATGAGAAGTAAATGCTTCTTTGAAGAATTTGAGCTTTCAATGCAAGCAATAGAACAGTGTTCAGAGATTTGGAGCTCTAAAAGTTAATTCTTTATATGGCCCGCTGAAGTAAATGACCGTTAGTGGGTTGGTGGAGACAATAAATGTTTTGAAATGTTACCATTGGAACCAGCGCATAATTTGAATTTCATCATAGGTGTCGACACAAAAAGTCTAGGACTTGGTTCTTGGCAATCGTGTCAACTCTGTTCTTCGTTGGTGTTGATCTTATTTTGCATTTTTTTTACCCACATAATGGTGTCGACTCATGGAACATTTGGTGTCGACTCATGCATTTCTTTAGTTTTCCAACTAAGACCTTAGTGTCGACTCATATCATAGTTGGTGTCAATTCAAAGTTTCATGGTCTGCTCGGGGTGTTGACTTATGTCTTCATTAGTGCCGACACTGCTGAGAGACTTCAGCTACAAGAACTTAGGTTTCGATACTACTTCACTTCGGTGTCAACTCTTTTAGTTAGACTTGGCTACTAAAAAAAGGTGTCGACCCTTTCTTCGATTTGGTGTCGACTCAGGTAGTCCGACTTAGCTACTAGAATTTTGGTGTCGACGGCTTCACTTTGGTGTCGACTCAAATTCCTTGTTTTTGAAGGGAGCCTTTGTTTCGACTCGTTGCTTTGTGGTGTCGACACTCTGAGGTCTGCTTCCGGGGGATGAGTTGAAGTCTTAGTGTCGACTCATATAACTTTTGTGTCGACACGTTGAGATACTCGGAGGGTGTCTAAGTGTTGACTCATGTAACTTTGGTGTCGACTTTTAGAACCTGAAGTCCGAAACTCGGAGGATCACTTGGTGTCAACTTATATGAATGTTGGTGTCGACCCAAGTTGAATCCTGTTAAGGCACTGAGGTGTCGACTTGTTTGCGTTGGTGTCGACTTATAACCTTCTTCCGGCCTTGACTTGGTGTCGACACAAGTTGTGACTAGTGTCGACTCATCATGGATCCTGGTCCAATACTAGAGGTGTCAACCCAAACTTATTTGGTGTCGACTTACTTGACTTCCTGAAACGTTTTAAACAAAGATATTAAGGTGTCGACTCTATAGTTCAATGGGGTCAACACACTTAAGATTATCAAGCGTGTCGACTCAAAATCTAATTGGTGCCGACATAACACGTTCTTTTTCAAGAATACTTAGTGTTAACCCATTTGGTGCAAAGTATTAGCATAAATGGTTTAAGGTGTCAACTCATATGACATGTACCGTCGACACTACCTTTTTAAAAATATTTAAATATAATATTTTAAAATCAATTTAATTTAAAAAATAAATTATTAAAATTATCTAAATCTATTTAAAATACTCTTGGGCTAATAATCTCCTTTTTTTATGATTACAACATTTTTTAAAAAATAATTGAAAAATTTTTGGACAAGAGTACTCCCCTTATCTTTATAACAATGTATATATCCACAATTGTTGGCATTTAACAGAGCATATATCATTCATGATTTTCAACACAATTGCAGCAACAATCATTTACAGTTGAAATTAACAAAAGATATCCAATTATCAACATGCAACCAATATAGGTAAAATTGAAAATTGCAATTCATAAGTATGAGATTCATACAATCATTCAACAACACATGTAGGAAAAATTGAGATTTTCCATTTAAAAAAGATGAGATTTATACAAGCAACATTTCAAGTGTTTTCAAATGCCAACAACTAATGTTTTCAAAGGCATTCACAAGCCATTCACCCATTCACAAACATTCACAATGTTTTAAAAAAAATATCCCAACACACAAACATACAGCATAAAATCAAAAACCAGCAAATGCATGTTTAAAAGGTACATCTTCTCATTCACAAAAAAAAAAACTTTCAAGCTTCAATCTTCTTAATCTTCTTCTTTTTTTTTCTCTTCCTTCTTCTTTGTTGTTTTTTGTTCTCCGCTTTTAAGATCATCGAGTTGAGATCATCGAAAGAAATCAGAGATCATAAAATTGCTTCTTCTTCATCTTCTTGTCCTCAGGCTCTTTCTTCCTTTTTGCTGCACGTTCTTTGGTTACCCTTTCTTGTTCAGAAGTCTTCTCTTGAGCTTCGAGGGCTGCAAATGTGGCAACTAAGGTAAGGTCTGCTTCTCTCTTGAATCTGTCTACCTTTTTTTTTTCCTTTGACTCCTTGGGCTTGAACTGATTGGGTCAGGCATCCTTGATCCATTTGAGGTGCTCATCCACCTTTCGAGTGTTCTACTGGATAGCAAGAACTACGCCTTTAGCATATTCCTTTCGGATTTGGTACAAAATATTGCTGTTGCAAACATAATGGAGTCGATGCTCTTCTTCATGTTCTGGCTGATAATGGTTCCAATCTCACAGGCATTTTCAACTTCTATCCGGAGATTTTTGTTCTTCTTATCTATTTGAGTCACAGTTCCACAAATAGAAGAGACTTTGTCACACCTAAAATTCAAAAACATGACCGGCCGTTGACTACGAGCCTTAGCCCAATAGCTACGAAAACCTAAAATTTAAAATCAACTCTACAAACCAACAACTCAATACAAAGTTTTTGTGGATTACAAATTGCCCATTAATATATACAGTCATATACAAGCCGACTAAAAGTCAACCGAAATAAATTTTAAATCTTAACTAGTATGCAAAACAAATCGTATGAGGTCACTGATATTAGGTCCCAAAAGACAACAGAATCCTCACTAGCCTTTTTGTTGAATACCTGAAAATGTTAAAATAACGTCAGCCGATGGCTCGGTGAATGGCAATATACATAGTAGAATACAGTTCTAAAACGAAATATTTAAAATATCTATAATTGAACATAATCATGGCATACAATATAGTATAAAATCATGTGCTGGAATAAAAATTCTATCTTCTTTTATCGAATGCACATTTTCATTAAATACAGTTTGGGAATAAATTCACTTAATCTCAAAATCAATCATAATTACTTAACACTACAATAGTGATAATAACATGATCATCTATAATCCGTGGGAACCATAAATAAAATAGGTAATCAGTGCCAAATTTAAGTAAGCTCAGGGCATTCGTGGCTTATTTAATCCAACATCGAACTTAGACTTGCCCGAACTACCAGTCTTTTTTCCTGAGACGAATCAGTTTAGAATCACCCAGAATATTAGGCTTCTTCTCTAAAACCGTTGAGCACTAGAGTCACCACGAGCGCAAGGCCGTGGCATTTTTGCTAGCAACCAGAGTCACTTCCGTAAAAGGCATATTCCTTGAACTTTTAGCATGGTCCCAAAATATAATCTCATTCACCACACCATATAGATGTGTCATAAAAAAAACTCCATATAACATATGAATGAGTTAAAATAATTTCTATGCTATGGATTTTACATCACAACTATTTACAAACTTTTGTATAAAAAGAATTCGTAATTTTTTTTTTCAAAAACCAATTAGAAACATGGGTGATTTTAAAAATACATAACATACTAAACTACTCACCTGAGGTTTAAAGAATGTACTAAGCATAAAGAAAATGAGCCAGCCAATATCTTGAATTATACAAATATAAAAGTCTAATATTAAATAACGTAAAATCTCAAACAACATCTAAATATTCCTCAAACTCCCATTAAGATTCTATTTGTATTTTTTAGTAATTACTATATAGTTTTTAATAATATTTAAATTATATTTAATATGTAATATTTTGGTCTAATTAAACCATTGATTATTCTAATCTAGATTCAAATAGTATCATATTAAAATAGTATAATATTCGAGTTAAGTTTCATCATTGATTTTATCAATTTATTACTTAAATGTGTGTGTATATATATATATATATTCACTTAATTTATAGCGATATTTTAGGATAAAATTTTTATCAAAGTAACCTTAAAAATTCTATATGTCAAAAATACTATTTTTAAATTCAAAACATTACTCAATTAAATAAAACTCAACTAAGATGCACAAAAAATATATGAATTTATTATACTAGCTAAAATACTAACTCTTTGTAACCATTAAATACCAAACTATTACTATGTGGTTATTCTTGGTCCATTAGTTTTGTTTTCTTTCTCATATGTATATAAATGTATATATACATAATCATATATATATAATAACTCTATACGCATATTTAAATAAACAAGTCGTTATTAATTGCTACCCTTTTTTTCGATCATTATTTTTATATCAATATACAGACATACTCACATTCTATATAAACATACATATATATGTGTTCATCGTATTATTGTGATATATATTTTCATTATCTTTGCAGCTCCATAACCTTGCACCTTTCTCTCTTTTATTTTTCTTTTCCTATAAATGTATTTAGAACTCATCCTATATCAATATTCTAAAATAATATTTAATTAAATTTTTTAAAGAAATTGTTTAAAATTACTTTTTGTCACCCGTTCTACATCAATATTTTAGGATTATCATTTAATTAAAGAAATTCTCAAAATTAAATTTTATGCATCAAAGATATAGGAATAAGCTATTTTAATCTTAAAAAGTTACTTAATAAACCAAACAAGAGTTTAGACCAGACCTGCCAATGATCGACGCCGATAAATAACAAGTACACTTCAAATTTCGTGGCAAACAGACTTTATTTACCGCCGGATTGATGTACAAAATGACTTTTTTCCCCTCTCAAACACACTCTCTCTCTCTCCGTTGGCCATAGTACTCCCTCTGTGGCTTTTGCTACTTCACAGTAGCAACTGTCTCTGCAAGGAGAAATATTTCCCTCCTCCATGCTCTCTTTTTCTAGTCTTTTTCCTTCTCTAAAGTTTCTTGAATTCTCTCTCTATTAAGATTGAACAAAAATAATTTGTACTCTATATATGTATATATTGGCAATCAAGGTTAAGGAGCATTTAATGTTTTTTTTTCGTAATAATTCAATACAATTAAGATGATAAACAGTAGCCGAAATTTATGTTTATGACACAACACAATTTCAGTTACACAAATTTAATATAATATCTTATTATTGCAAATTAAGACTCATCGATTAAACGAATAAAATGCTTTAATTTTGCAAATATTAAAGTATCAATATTATTATGGGTAAATTACACTGACGCCCCTGAGGTTTTTGACAAAAATAAAAATTTCTCACGTGATTTCAAAAATTTTACTAACCTCCATTCAGATTTGATTTTAACATCAAATGAACCCAATTCCGTTATACTTAACGGAAATCATCCTAAAATCACCCAAAAAATTACCGCAGCCCAGAACCCAAACCACCTGAAAACCACCCTCTCCAAACCCTCCCCCAAAACCACTACCCAAACCCCCCTCTCTCTTTCTGTCGTTTCTCTCTCTCTCTCTCTCTCTCTCTCTCTCTCTATGCCATCTCTCTCTCCCTCTCCCTCTGCTCTCTCCCAAACCATCCCCACACCCCAAAAACCACCCCCACACCCGCCGCCGATCGCCCCAAACCCACACCGCCGTCGACCCCACACCGCCGCCACCGCCGACCCCCCACACCCTCGCCACCATCGTCCCTCTTTCTATGGTGTCTCTCTCTGCTCTCTGCCCTCTCTCTCTCCCTCCCTCTGCCGTCTCTCTCTCTCTCTCCTCTCTGTCGTCTCTCTCTCGGCACGGAGTCGGCGGTGTAGGGATCGGCGGTCGGCGGTGTGAGGATCGGCGGTCAGCGGCACTAGGGATCGGCGCTGGCGATCACCTCTCTCTCTCTCTTTCACTGTTATATATATATATATATATATTCTCTCTCTCTCTCTCCACCACCAACTCCTCACCGCCGCCGACTCCCACATCGCCACCATCGCATGACCCCCACTCTGCCGCCACTGCGCCGAGAGAGAGAGACGGCTCCTCACCGCCGCCGACTCCCACACCGCCGCCACCACATGACTCCCACTCTGCCGCCACCGCGCCGAGAGAGAGAGAGACGGCTCCTCACCGCCGCCGACTCCCACACCGCCGCCACCGCATGACCCCCACTCCGCCGCCACCGCGCCGAGAGAGAGAGAGACGGCAGAGAGGAGAGAGAGAGAGAGGGAGAGCAGAGAGAGAGAGAGGGTGTGGGTTTGGGGCAGTCGGCGGCGGGTGTGGGGGTGGTTTGGGGGAGGGTTTGGGAGAGGGCAGAGGGAGGGAGAGAGAGAGAGATGACATAGAAGAGAGAGAGAGAGAGGGGGGTTTGGGTAGTGGTTTTGGGGGAGGGTTTGGAAAGGTGGTTTTTAGGTGATTTGGGGTGGTTTCGGGGGGTGATTTTGGGCTGGGATAGTTTTTGGAGTGGTTTTGGGATGATTTCCGTTAAGTATAACGGAATTGGACTCATTTGATATTAAAATCAAATCTGATGGGAGGTTAGTGCAATTTTTGAAATCACATGAAAAGTTTCTGTTTTTATCAAAAATCTCAGGGGATCAGTGTAATTTATTCTATTATTATTTATACTTTTAAAATCTCATAACTCCCACCTCCTAAAAACTCTTTGCCTAATTATCTGTCAACTATTCAGATGCTCACTTTTTCTTAAAAAAATTAAACTTATATTTCTCAATATATAAAACATATATATACACGTACAAAATATTAAGTGTAAAGAAGGAATAACCTTTCTAAAAATATACAAAATAAAAACTTATTAAAAGCCAATTCATTATTAGAAGGTAATCAAAGATATTATATTTATATTATCATAATTGCTTATTAATCCCATCGCTCCAAATGGTAAAAAAAAAATGAACCCCATTTATTTGCTCATTAAATGACATTAAATAAAAGAGCTTTATTATTTATATTATTGTATTCTCAAATTGTGACCAATAATTATAAATATATAATTAAATAATTTTATTTTTTTTCAAAATAATTTTATTCTTCAAAACATTAAATAATTTTGTATTAAACTACCACAATAAATCTTACAATTTTCACAAAATTTATTTATAACCGTTATGATATTAAAATAGGTTATTAGTAATACAATTATTTTATAACATAAATAGGTTATTTAATAACCTATTTAAAC
>JAULJZ010031605.1:0-15066 GCA_032270985.1 Heliamphora pulchella
GTATCGAAAATCTTAACGTGGGGAGAAATGGTAAGTATTTAATAATAGGAGCTCAATGCAAGAAGGTCTTGAGATTACGGGTTAGAGTGCAATTATAATTTTTTAATGGTGTGAACTGTAATTCAGTATTTTATGAAAACTGCAAAAATCGCTGCTAATTTTTTATAATTGCAGATACTGCTATGCGTCTTTCTTTAATTGTAGAAATCGCTCGTAGGTGTTTGTGTTCCACTGGAAGTCTAACTCATAATTACTTTCCAGGTCCCTGCTGTAGCCCTATATATACGCGGGTAGACTGAACCAGTTTGAAATTGATAGTTCAGATATCTCATATATTATTATGATATTATTTTTGTCTTTCAAAACTTAAATATATCGGGGTTCTACCGGTACGACTTCTCGGAGGATCGTAACCCACATTATTTTCGAGGATCGTGTAAGGAAATACAGTAGAAGATCTGACTTGAGTCTCAACTCAGAATCAAGTCGTAGTTGAAGATTAGATCGATAAGAGGTATTCTTCTAAATTAACTTTGGTTGCACGGGTTTATTTTTTATCGTTCGACGTTAAAGTTTTTTATCTGGAGCCCGTTTCGGCGTTTGCCCGTCCAGTTAATTGTTTACTGAATATCGTTTTTAAAAACAATGATATTGACAGTATTGCCTCCAACATAAACCACAAAAATCAGAATGCTAGCGACAAACCCATGGTGTCCAACAACTTCCATGATAAACCATTTCAAATATCGGGGAGGCACACATGGTGTATAAACCAAAATATTTACAAAAATTGGCAATCAGGAACTCCTTAGACTTAGAATCAAGAATAACAATCTCAACACAGCCCATTCCAACAACGATTTGTACAGATGGACTCTAATATGCCAAGATGCAAGTGACAATGTCAATGATGTATGGTATGGATCTCAATTACAACCATCTATAACATGGCATCAATTAGCATAGCAAGATTCATGGTACAATGCGCAAGGCATAAGGCACAAGTATGTGAAGCATAAGCTATGATTCTCAAGATATGATTCAAGCATGATAGTATGAGTTCTAATTCATCATACATTCACTTAAAACACTAATCAACTAATTCAAACCAATAAACATATAGAAATTTGGGCTCACAATAAGGCACTCACACATACACTTAGCAACTTACAACTTTTAAGGCAAAAAATTAAGTAATAAATTAAAAAGATCGACAAGGTTTTGGGGTATCTAAATTTGGAATTAAGTTATGATTTTTAAACACCATTTAGATAACAATATTTTTTACAACTCTTATGTTTAACACCAAAGCCAAAACCTAAAGCAAACGGGTGAACAAAACATCCTAAGCAAAAACGGTTCAGCACTTTTCTCAAGATTTTATCAAAACTATTCTTTTGCTGGTTTCAATTTTGGGGTATCAGATTAAGTCCAAATGAGCCCATTTTTGAATATGTTCCAGTTCAACATGTTGCCTACAAGTTTCATGTTTAGAGCTAAGGGTATTTGTTTGGAACAAGTTAGATGTTTTGGCCATTTTAGAAAATAGGTTCTATTAGCCGCCAAAACTCAGCAAAGCCAGTTTTGGACAGAGGGTTTAAAACGATTTTGGGGTATCATCCCAAGGATTTAAGGTATGATTTTTGGGAAGCAAGTAATTCAATATGTTAGCTACAATATTTATGTAGACCATTTGTGGAATATGTCACTAAAAATAGGTTTTTTGGGTTATATAAAAATAAGTGACAGAATGTTCCTCAGGGGTTGAAACTCAATAGAAACTTTAAATGGGGTTTTGACCCGTTAAATCTCCATATTTTGTTCTAATTTTTGGTGGGTAGATAGCTATACATGTTATCTACAACGTTCATGTTTTGATCAAGTTCGGATCTCATTTTAAAATAGGGTTTCCAAGTTGATAGTATTAACTGGTCGAAAAATGACACACTTTGGTAAACTTGTAATATCTTGAGTTTTGGTTATGAAAATGAGTTGAAACTAACTTTGGATGAAATATAACACAAACATCTAACTCTGGACATAAAAATCATACTTAGATCAATTTTCTACATTGAGTTATGGCATTTCAAATTTCAGTACAGAAACATCAAAGTTCTCAAAAATTAAGCCTCTTAGGATTTAGGTCTTCAACTTATGTCATGTCATGTTTTGATTTCATTTCTTTGCATTCTTGTGTCTCAAACTTAAATATAAAGACTCCAGCACACTTAGAGATCATCAAACTCAAAGATAACAACATACAACAACACCTCATATTATTCATAATCAAAATAGCCCCTAATTCTTAACTACAGTGCCTTTTCGGTTCAATTTCAATTCTTGATTTTTAGAGTGTTTAAAGAGATGTGTTGAGGGATATTTTGAGGGATATTAGATACAAGATTTGGAAGTTTTACTTACTTGTTTAAGAGCTCAAGGGATGGTGGAGGATATATTTGGACTTAGCTTTCAAAAATCTTTTCGGTTTCCTCCTTTTTCTTCCTTCTTCTTCCTCAAATTCTCCCAAACCCTCAAGAATACTCAAATTTGATTTCCTCTCTATATGCACGAAATATGAAGGGGAGAGGGAGGGTGTTTGGCTTGGTTTATATAGGGAAGGACCAGGGAGTATATGGGAGACAAAAAGTACCAAAAAGTCTCTTTTTCTTCTCTTTAATTAATGTGACTTGAAGTTGATTTAACTCTTGAGGGCTAAAATTTTGATATAGGGAAGCTAAATGTAGCTAGGTGGTTGTTTGAGGGACAAAAATTTGATCCCCCACCAATCAAGGGACTTGTCTCGATTTTCATACCCCTATTATGCAAGAAAATGTATTAAAAGTTAATTTGATATATCTTTTTAGTGTCTTTTTCTACTAAGACTTATTATTTTAATATGTTTATGAGATATATAGTATTTTCATGTATTATCATAATTTTCATAGCAATTGATTGAATAGATGTAGTCTTTTAAGTCAAATTAAGCTATTTTGACAATATATGACTTTTTAACTTATTTTGTTGTGTATGAACTTTAATAATGATTTGTTTACTTTAGTTGACCTATAACACTATATTATTATATATATTATTTGTTCAATAAGTCTTGAACCATCATAATGTTTGATTTGACACTTTTCTCATCTTTTTAAGGTTAAAGAAAAGAAAAAAGCTACTTTTTGGCACAACTTCCAAGGTGGACAGCCATTTAGGGGTATTTTTGTTATTTTGATGTTATTTTGTCCTTTTCTACTTAATTGCACTTAAATTCTTGATTTATGATATTCATATATCAAAATTTAGATTTTTAAGACTTTTTGCTATACTAGGGGCAAAATGGTTATTTTACCTTAATTATGAAAATTCTTAATTTTTAATCTTATATTTCATATTATCTACTTAATTTATAATGTTTGGAGGTTCTCCGGGTGTTAAGATTTTGTTGTCTGAGTTTTAAATCTTTTTAGGGTTTTCGAATTGACTTAGGGTTTTTTTTTTGATTTTTCAGTGACTTAAGATTTTGTCAGCTAGGCTAGGTCTTCACATGAGTCATTATCAATCAGGTTGTTATAACTAAGGTTTGAACTGGATCGTTACAAACCATCAAACGTCGCTGCTCCACCAGCGTCAACGCCACCCCACCCACCACTTGCTCCGGCGACCCTGACATCGGCACCGATCAGCGTCGGTCTCTCCCTCTGTCCGTCTCCCTCTATCATGCCATTTCTCTTTTTCTCTCTCTCTCTGTCTCTATTATGTTTCTCCCCCTCTCCCTATCTCTATTTCTATCTCTGTCTACATCCCTCTTTCTGTCTCTCTCTCCTTCTCTCTCCTGGGTGTATTTCTGTAGCGACCTGGTGTGTTTTATTTCTTTTTGATTAATTATTTTGATATAAATTAAAATTTTCAAAATGAATTTTTCAGAATAAATTATGTAAAAGTTTATGAATAAATTGGTTAGTCATGAACATTAAAGGGTATTCAAAAAAAAAAAGAAAAAGAACAAGGACAAAGCGGGGAATTAAAGAATTAAATTGGGTGGTTCTTTAAAATAATATATGTATATATTATTTATTGGTTAAATGTGAATTTTCTAGAATAATGGAGAAGAAGAAAAAGAGATAAAAGATCCAAACCGGGCCTAAGTTCACACGTCCCTCTTCTCCTCTTCTTCCTCTTCATTTCCGTTTCATAATCCCGTGCGGCCATGGGAGGAAAATCCCAAGCTCCCGACTCATCTTCGATCAAAAAAATTAAAGGTTTTTCTCTCCAGATCGGGCATCACCAACCGAGAATCAAGCTCTACGCAATCTTAAAACTCTGCTTTCAACCACCTTGGGCTCAAATTCGAAGATTGCCGAAAACCTAGGGTGTGGATTTTTGGGCAAAAGTTGGAAATGTAGACTAAACCTCACAACTCGAAGGACCCGTGAGAGAGAGATACAAAGATCGAGTGGCATTGTTTTATTCTTCTTCTTCTTCTATCACAGGTAACCGAAGTTATAGCCATGGTAGATTTTCTTTTTCGTTCGAATCGTACACCGATCTAAGTATCACCAGTTCTTTCTCTGGATTGTGTATCTATACACCTGTTTGACCTTCCCTTCTTGACGGGAAATTGTTAGGTACCCTTTGAGGATTTTAATGCACAAACAGAGACTTTGATGGTGGCTCTGCTACAAGCTGGCCGAAATCTAGGGTTACCAATTTGGGGGCTTTTGGCGTTTTTTGGCTTAATGAGGTAGGATATCGACTAACTTGAGTTTTCTATATTGATTTGTGTTGACAATTTTTTTGTAAAGCCTCATGAAAGCCTAAATTTAAATGAAAAACAAATACTGAATGTGGTTGCATCTCTAAAAATGGATGCTTAATATGTGAATTAGAACTCTAATGTGGAATGTGAATATTGTATGGTGAAGTTCAGATTTATAATCCTAAAATTTGTTTTAAATTTATGGTTTTCATAAAAGATTGGGTAGTAAGTCATCAATAGGGTGAGTGAGTTTAAATATCTGAACCAATTGAAATGATTGAAAGATTGTGACTACCGAATACGGAATTAAGAAATCTTGTTTAGGAATTTGTGAATTTGTGAGTTTTTGGTTGAATGTATATTTTAAAGAGGGAACGGTATAAAGCTTATGATGAGACTTATGATTTGAAATTGAGACATGATAGTATAACGTTTACAATACCTTTTGTGGTTTCAAATGAATCAAATGGGTTATACTTATGAGTTTTAATCTTATGTTGTTGAAGTTAATTTGAATTCATCGAAATGGAAACTCTCTAATAAAACAAAATAACTTACTATTTTGATTTGGAAATCAATGAGTTATGCACATTGACCATAGACTCTTGTTAATGTAACAAAATTTGAAATTTAAACTCGTAGCTTAGAGATGAGACATAAGAAAGTCATCAAATACCTAACTATGTTCTTGAATCCATTGATTGGTCTATGAATTCAAAGATTTAAACATAAAATCTCAATTCATGTTGTTCAATATATATCGAGTATGAAAGTAATAAATTGCGTGTTAATGTTATAATACTCCAAGATATGATATAAAGGGTTAGATCTTATGTCTCTATTGAACTTATGTCGATAAGTCAAAAAAAATGGAAAGGAAATTTATGAATATTAGTTTGAATGTTGTGACATGATGAACCATGAGTTTACAACTAAGTTTATGACTAACATAGGGGAATTTGAAAACTAGTTAATAATGGAATTGATGGTTTGATTGGGAAAAAAACTTGGGAAGTTTTGAAATAATTATGGAAACTTTAATTCATTCACAATATGTTTTCTTTAAACACAAGTTTCAATCTTGTAATTCCATGAACATTGAGTTTGGATGAATTTATGGTATAAATGGGAAATGCCACAAAGTTTGATTTGGAACTTCACAATACAGAATTAAAAATGAAATAAGGTAATAGTTGTGAAATTGAATTGTGAATAGGGAGAGGAACCTATGGATAGCTGGACTTTCGGTGGTTAGTGGAAAATGTTATGAATATGAAATTGAATGGGGAGACGGGCTCTCAGTGGTTAATGAATGGTGATATAATTAATCAATTATTGAACCGAGAATTATGGATGTGATTAAGTTGGGCTTTGAGTAGCTCCGCGGTGAAAGACCGAAAACTTGCGCAAGACATGGGTATCAAGTTCCATCGGGTTAGCCCCCGTAAACTGAAGGTGGGTACCAGGTTCCCTCGGGTAAGGCCCGTAAGCTGGACGTGTTGGTTGTCGTGATGAGTTATAGAATGGACTATTATCTAACGGGTTTTACGTAGCTGATTGGGGGATAATAGTTTAGGATTTCTATAAGCTGCGCCCGACGTCGGTTCAGTATTTTGATTAATGAAATAGAATGAAAATGAGAATAAAGAAATGAAGAGTGGAAAAGATAGTTAATGGTTTCATAATGAATATGGGGTGTGCTAGTAGTTGGTAACTAGTTAAAAGAAAATGAAAATGAAAATGAAAGTGAGTAATAAAGAAAGGAAAAGAAAAGAAAAAGTAACAAATGAAAAGATAGTTAACTAATTGAATAAGAAAGAACAAAGAGTTTAACAAGAATGCAATATGGAAATAATTAAGGGATGGGCTAAGATGAAGAGTCAGAAACTTCAAAACTAAGACATCAAAATAAATCAAGGTTATCTTTATAATTTACAATACATGGGCATGTGTGAGTCTTGGAGTAAATTAAAGAATTGAATGTTGTTGCATAATACCTTACTCATTCACACCTCACAAGTCATGCATTGTACTTTCTTTAGTTTTTATCCTACGAGTTTTTACTCATATATGTTGTTTAACATTTTTTTTTCAGGTTTGAATGATCAAAGAAAGAGTTGAAGTATGATGTGGTTTGAAGAAGATGAAAAGTATGCATATGTTTTATGAGGATTTTTTAAAATTTTTTTCTAGTTTGAAAGAAATATAAAGAATGATGGAGATTTATGATTTGAACATTTAAAGTATTGCATAAATTAATTTTTAATTTTTAATGATATGGTGAGACTCTTGAATGTATGCAAAGTATCATAGTTATATATGTAACGCCCCGATTTCGTAACCATAAAAATCCAAATGGTTCGCAAGAAAAAACCCGAAAAGAGAAATATTTTACTAGAAAAAACCATGATTTAAAGTAAAAGGTACTCAAAAGAAGGTTCAAAACCTTAAATATCACCCCTAAAAACAAACAGATTTTTAAAACCAAAAGGCACAAAAATTGCCCAACTAACCAGACCATTCGATCAGTCAAAAGACCGCTTGAGTGATCTCTCTACAGTTGTGCCATTTTTGCCCAGAAACAAAAAAACCTGAGAGGTTCACCAAACCGCTCAATAGACCGCTCGAGCGGTCCAATCCTGGACAGCTTTTTCAATTTCTTTCTCAAAATTTCCACTTCCCACAACAAAACCCATGTAAAAATAGCCTTTTGTGCTATTCATTCAAAAGATTTAAGAAATAAAGAGTATGAAAAACATTTCAAAACACTTTCCAAATCATAAGAAACCAACATCTATTTGTTGAAAAACATACAAATCAACCCAAACATCCTATCATGCATACAAAGAATATACTCTTGATCTTAAGGTCTTATAAACGAATCACTATTGAATTTTAGCACTTTTCTCAAATGTAATTTAAATTACAACATTACAACCAATGTCTCTAACGATACAACCTAAGATATACTCATATTGTCTTCAAGGATGGCGACCTCACGAGGTCTCAGTCATATTCCCTTTCATAGATAACTTGATCCTCATGATCACCTAAAATGTTGTTAAACAACATGAGTCGATACTCGTAGGAAAAATGACTAACAATGAACATGTGTATGACATGCGAAGATGATTATGCGATATGCAACATATAATGTTATAAAAACTCACTTCCATTTTCTTACAAAAAAACCCATTTACATAACCAATTTTCCCTAAACAAATCAAAACCGAAGTTCCACATGTTTCCATCACCTCCTTTCTATTTTAAATTCAATACACCCATTTCAAGTTTTCAATGTTCATAACTTTAGCATTCCCATCCAACGTCTCAACCTCTACCTGGTTAGCGTGAAAACCCATTTAGTTTCGTTCCATTCTGTCCCTTTTTAAATACTCAACTTTTCCATAACTCACGCACTCACACACACGTTATCCACATTTTATCATATTTCAACCAACTTGTGGTTTACATTATAGGAACCGACACTGGACGAGCTTATAGACCCATACATGGCTATTACCGATCGAACCTCACGAGGCCCACTAAGACGCAAATGCGTTTTATAACCCGCCACGACTAAAGCCTCATTCTTGGTTATTAACTGTACGGTAGGGCACCTGTATCAGCGCAGTTTTTCGATTTTTCATCGTGGAGCAACTTGTGCTCAAAACTTAAACGATCCGTAGATCCAAAATCGGTCCTTTTCATATAATGAAATCATATTACACACACATGAGTCCAACCCAAACATGGTTCCTCTCGTTAAACCCAACGCGATCAAAATCATTCACATTACAACCCGAGTCCATCCGTTAAACTCGGTTCCTCTCGTCAACACCCAACCCACACATGGAGTTAAAATCATTCAATCATTTTCAATATTCTCATAATTCATATGTTCAAATGAAAAGGTTCAAAAAACCCCAAATCATCTTCTCATACCATTGATATTCATCAATTTACAGGACTTGTTCAAAATTCCTAACCCAAAACTCATGTGTTCTCATGCGTCATATAGGTTTATGAAAATTTATATACAAACAGGTTAACATAACCCTAATTTGTCTAAAAATACGATCGATTTCATCATTTGAACCCAACAATCCGAAAAGCCCCAATTTTCATTTCATCATTTCTCATATCCTTAAATTCAAGAATTTTATGTGTAAATCGGTTTTCACAACCCAAGATTTACTAAATCGTTTATTAATTTCACTATTTAATCATTTAATCTAAAAAATTCTCACTTTTTCATGTTTAAACTCAAATCAAACTCTAACTTTCCAAAACCACGTATTCATTGTTCTCCAACGGTAATATTAAGATAGATCTATCACAAATCATTCCAAAACACAAGATTCAACATATTTTAATTTCGAACCCTAACTTAGGATTTTCAAAACATAAATTTTTCATGCTTTTCATATGTAAACTCAAAATATACAACACATATCGAACAAATTTTCATATATAGTTAGAGATTCTATCTTTTGGGCGTCCCAACAATATGAATCAAGCCTCTAGCAAGCTTCAATTCGCCAAAACTCCAATTACGCGACCAAAGAGGAGCTTCCAAAGCGCATCCTCCTTCCCCAACGGTTGCTCACTCGGGAGAGAGGTAATGAATCTACTTCAACGGGACGTGAAGGACTCCCAGGGTTACCAAGACCAAACCCTAGGTCTCTTTTCTGATTTTAGAGAGAGAGAGAGAGAGAGAGGATAGAATGATAAAAAAAAACATCTCAAACCCCCAACATATAGCCTCTTCTTGACACAGATCGCTCGATCGGTTTTGAGACCTCTCTAGCAGTCCCTCTCTAGACAACATACCAAAGAAGGAAAAAGAACATGGAAGTCCAAATTTCACTTCGACGCCTCAAGGCTTATTCAATCAACTCACAATAATTACTTTTTATGCGTACCCAAGCTCAAAATCATTATCAACAATCATAACAATAATCGAATTTTTTTTCCTTACCTGAAACTAAAGATTTTGTCGTATTCCATCGAACATGCCATGACAGGTCTTCATTAACCGTTTCAAAATAAAAGAGATTGGATCCCATATATATATATGTATATATGTATTTATGTTAATCTAAGTTTCATATAGAGGATTATTACACTCATGTTTTGAGATTTTAAGAGAAAGGGTAAATTTTTCTTGAATGATAGTAGTCATTAAATAGTTTGAATTGTGATTGAGAGTTTAATTCAGGCTGAGTCTGGGTATATTTAATTGTTTGGATTTGACAAGTTAATGAAAAATTTGAGATAGTTCGAAAAATAGAAGAAATTTTGCCAAAATTTTAGAAAATATACTTAGAATATTTCTTAAGTTTAGCTCAGAATGGTATTTTGTTGGTTTGCCCTCTAGCATGTGGGCACTCAAGCAGGGTGAGAATTTGCTTGAGCAATGAGTGAGAAGAAAACATGGAGATGGTTTCTGGTAGTTGACTGCCCGAACGGTAGTCTGTTCGCTAAGCGAACCAAGCTGCTATTGTGAACTTGTTCTTGTTTTAAGAAGTCAGTACCAAATTTAATTAAAAAGATTTTCAAACTTAAAACCATTATTTTCTAAGAAGATTTCACATGTCTGGGCAATAGTGTGAGACTGGGCGGTTGGGTTCATGTGATCTGGGTTCGAGGCGTGTCAATCTCTCTTTTTCTCTCTCCCTTTCTCTCTCCATAATGGATATATCTCTCTCTCGAACACCATATTACCACTATCACCGAGCACCTCCACACCACGGTAATGCTGCCACCACCACCCATGCATGCCTTCACGACGCCATGCATGAGCACCTTTGTGTGTGCGTGTTGTGTTTTGTAATTTTTCAAAATCTCTCTCTTTCCTTGCTGCAAATTACCATGCATGATGCATGAAGGAGAAGAGGAGTTGTGTGCATGTATGTGTATTGCGGCTGTGCAGTGTGTGTTTACCACCGTGTGTGTGATTGTAATTTTCATTTGCTTGCCTTACATTTCTTTCTTTACTGTGAGGGAATATTTGAAATGTTGCTTACAAATTTTAATTTTCTTTAAGCTCCTTGTCGTCTTGGATTAAAAAGCTAAAATAATTATAAAATACTGTTAAAAGAACTTGATAAAAACGAAATGATAAAATTTTAAAGATGAGGACTTTAAAAATTTAGAAATTGTAATAAAGAATTTTATTCTTTAAACTAAAATGAATTAAAAGAGTTCTATTTACCTTTTTATAAATTTTTGTAAGTTAAACCAAATTTCTAACTAAAATAGGCATTTTAGAATAAAATAACTTAAAAGACCTTCTTGTAACAAGATTTTTAAAGTCAACAAATTTTTTGACTTAAATTAGTTTAGACCAGGTGTTAAGCTATTTTCTTAACATGGTTTAAAGGACCTTGTCTTTTTGAATAAAGGTTAAGTGAGAGGAATAAAATGAATTTTCCTTTACAAAATTTACAACATTTGGCATTTTTACATTCAAAAGAAATTAACTCCTTTATGTAAAAATAATGAGAGTTTTAAAGATTAGAGAAATAAAGAATTTTGTTCTTCTAAGACTAAATTAAGAATAAATCAAATTAATTTAAAATATTTCTTATATGTTTTAAAATTAACATTTTTTGAATTTTAGTTAAGTTAAGCCAAGTTTTAACTAAAATAGATATTTTAGTTTTGTACCAATTTTTTTTAGTTAGTTAACATTTTGACTAAAATTTTTCCTTTTATAAAATTAATAAACTTAAACCAAATTTTTAAACAAGAATTTAAGTATTTTAACATAGTTTTGAAAAATTTTATAAACTAATTTTCTTTAGAATTTGGACCTTAAGTAGAATTTTATGAAGATTAAATTTAAATAAATCTTTTATAAATTGGGAAATTTACACACAAAGAAATTTTGCTAAAATAAGTATTTACTATAAAAATATTATAAAATTATTATTTCTTACAAAGATTTTTAAAATGGAGACCATACTAAAAGCTTTATAACGATCTCGAGATGCATCGCTATTGATGTTGTTTGAAAATACGAAATTATGGATATTATAAAGATAAAAATGATAGTTTAAACGGGATTTCAGCTGCTGGGGGACAACAAGAGTATCGACGGTAAAGTGTAATAAGGGTAACAGGTCACGACCATATGATTATGAAATGATCATCTCTAAATTGTGAGGTAACTCCCCAGATTGCTGGTAAAACTGTTTAATTTAGTATTATTCTAAAAATAGAAAGCAAGTAATAACTCATATATCTATACACTCACACAAACTTTTCTGATGGTTTGTTGAAATCATGTTACAAGTGATGTTTAAAAAGATCTTGCTAGAGCGGATGTTTTCCACTTTTCTTCTTTTATTAAATCTTAAATGTTGCATAATTCTCTATGTGATGTATATATGAAGAACTGAATAATGTATGGATGTATGCATTAGTTGCTCTGGTAAGTTTTTGAAAAGATCGTTGGGGAAAACTTTTGTGAAGTTAATGAAAGAAAGTCGTTTTATGCCAAAACTAATTAAAAGAGTCTTCAAAACAAGAGGTCTCGGGTGATTTTTGATTCACTGCCCGGTTATAGACGCCATTCTATAAAATAGGTCATGACAGAGATGGTATCAAAAAAAAAATTTTCTTAAAAACCCAGAGCTTACTACAATTACATCACTCTTGAATATGCATGCTTTAATATGCTCTATTTTACTTTCATTCTGTTTTGTTAAATAAATCATATGTACTAATATTTTTTATATGTTGTAGATTATGGACTCAATAAATAAATCATATTGCTTACCTTGTCTCCAACAGCCACTTTTTGGGATCCCATCAAAGCCTACCCTCTAAACCCAAAAATGTATGCACACCTCACAAACGAAGGCTCTGACGAGTTTTTATATAGTGAGATTGTAAAAGTTGAAAATGCGAAGCTATTTTACTTAGACACCATGAAACGAGCCGTAGTCAGACATCATCTCGAAACTAGGCTATTAATGTGTGAGAAGCCATTAATGAAGATGAATGATAAAGAGCACTAACAGATGTTACTGAACAGAGCTGCTGCGTGTGAACATGGTACTACCTGGCCTCCCTCGAACCTTGCCCTTAGTCCCCTTAGAATGATACATGTGCCCAGATGAGCTGTTCATTCGGACGAGTTGGGATAAGCCTACGCTCCCATCATTATAGATTCAGATTTTGATCCAGAAGAAGACCCATCTGAGCCGTCCAACTGGGACGTGCTGTCAGAACCCTCGATCAATGGACCTTGTGGAGACTCGGTACGTTTTTATTTTATCATTAATTGTTTTATTGTAATTAATTAGTTGAACTTGATTTCTAATAATAAATAATGTATATTGTTTAGCGACCTGGATCTTTGTTATTTTCTTGCTAATTGACAAAAACACCTATATCATGATCTGTGGAGATATTTGGGAATGTAAGTCATGCACGAAAGTTTAACTTTTTTTTCTTTGAGTTTGTACGTGCTTGCTAGTGATGATTGAGGATGGGTGTACGGGAAAAACGTTGTTGAGTAAAGCCTTAAACATATACGGTTCAATTTCGACCTTAGTAAGTGAGAATTGCAGTTCAGGGTTGACTGCTCGAGCGGTGGCCTGACCGCTCGAGTGGTGAGGTGGCAGAGAGTTTTCTGGTGTGGGACCGCTCGAGCAGTGTGGGTCCGCTCAAGCGGGCTGTCGCGGACCTGATGCTTTAAAAACGAGTGTGGACCTTCTTTTTCCCCATTTTCTCCTTATGAATCTCTCTCTAAAGCTTGGGTGAGTGTTAGGGTTTGGGTTTGAGAGATAATAAGGGCTTGTTTGGCTTCTTGGGGTGGGTTTCTTTGCCTCCCTCTCAATGGTTCAACCATTGATGACTCGATCTTAACGTTGGAGACGTCGTTCTCACCACGAGGTTAGAGATTCAAGTGATTGGAGTTCATCCGGGGTCTTTGCTTACGGTTCTAGCGTTAAAATGTAGGATTCAAGACTTTCTTTGAATCTTTAAGTGATATGTGTTGTATTTTCTAGTTTATGAACCTAAAGACATGAAGTTTGTGATTTTCGAAATCCTAAATTTGAATTCGGTGATAATGAAGATTAAATCTTGAATTTGTGAAGGATTTATCATTAATCCATCTTAATGTTGTCCTATCTTGTGTTTGGAGTGAGAAATGAGAACCTAAGGTTTGCGTTTGGGGTTAAACTAGGGAAATGAAATTGGGGCTTTTGGGTTTGAAGGTGTTGTATGATGAAATTGACATGATTGATGGTTCAATTGAAGGTTATTATTACCTATTGTGATTTAACTCCATGAAGTCATGTAACGTATATTAATATCAAGTTAGAGTGTTATATAAAGTCAATGAATTTACGAACTTGAAATCACACTATGATTAATTCGGTTTGAACTAAGAATAATAGAAATGTGGATAATGAAATTGTGTAATGGAACAGGTTGGTGAGAGGAACCATTGGGTTGGACTCACGTATGTGTGATGCGTGTGATATGTAAAAGGACCGGTTTTCGAATTATTTAAGGTTGGGCACGAGTTACTCCTCGGTGAAAGTTTGAAAAACTGCGCAGATTGGGTTCTCTGCCCGCCGGCTAGCCACCGGGAAAGGACGTATTCGGGTTCTCTGCCCGCCAGCTGAAGATCGGGAAAGGACGTAGTTGGGTTCTCTGCTCACCGGCTAGTAACCGAAAATAGACGTTAGTCGTGTCGGGATATAGAACGTACCGTTACCTCATGGGGCCCGTGTGGCCGGATTGAGGGTAATGCTACATGGGTGTATATGCTCGTCCGACACCGGTGCCTCCAATTTGAGTTATAAGTTGGTAAAGCATGTTTATATGTGTGTGAGTAACGATGAACTTGGATCTGGGACACCACAATTTGGTAATATGGCCAAATGGCGAAATGGTTTGGGTTACTATAGAATAATAAGATAGATGAATGAACGGTACATGCTGACTATTCCTATGAGTATGACAGGAAAACATGGAATAATAATCTTTCTTTATGAAACCCGGTTATGCAAGGAAAATTCTATTTCAAAACAAACGCCATGAAATGATTAAGTTGATTCGCGCATCCTGCATAACCATTTTCGCATATCATGCATGTATTCATTGTTAGCCTTATTCCTACGAGTTTCGGCTCATGTTGTTTAACAACATTTCAGGTGACAGCGGAAAAAAGGCTATGGAGTAAGATCAGCGCTGGTAGCTTTTTGGGAAAGTTAATAGGATTACATTGTTTCTTGGGATAGTTATCTTTTGAGTAATGAAAGTGTACAGATGTAATCTTTTTGAAC
>JAULJZ010031616.1:0-15065 GCA_032270985.1 Heliamphora pulchella
TGGACCGGGATCGAGTCCGATGTACCTGGTTCTTCGACCACTTCTGACACTTCCAGTGCACCGAGCCTCGCCACTACGAGTGGGTTGCCCGAGGCTTTCTTATGTATATGTTCGGTACTTCCTTGTTTTCGAACAAGGAGAATACCATTCACTTACATTACTTGGGCGGCCTGGCTCGTCTTGATCGGGTTGCTTTGTA
This sequence comes from Heliamphora pulchella, assembly GCA_032270985.1. Lineage (NCBI taxonomy): Eukaryota > Viridiplantae > Streptophyta > Magnoliopsida > Ericales > Sarraceniaceae > Heliamphora > Heliamphora pulchella. The sequence continues at coordinate 200 of JAULJZ010031616.1, forward strand.
CGACTGGGGCGGCGCTGTTTTGGCTACCCTCTACAGTTTCATGAGGACACTGACCCGGTTCCTTCAGGAGCTCAGCATTGGGAGATACTGGAGGGTCTGGGAGGTATGGCTTAGTTTTCGCAGCTCTTCATCCATTTTCGTTATCTGTTATTTCTGCTTGCTGACTTCTTCTTCTTTGCAGTTATGGACCTATGAGTTCCTCGGGCTTCACGTCTCAGCAAACTCTGCGGTAGACCCTCTGGTTATTCCCCGTGCAGCCCGGTGGTCCCGTGGGATGAAGGGGAAGAAAGCCGGGGGGAACGACATTGTCCAATTTTGGGTCTCACTAGACCGGCTGACTCCTGACCAGGTATCACCACGTACTGTTCATTACCCTCTGCACCATACTTGTTTACTGCACTGTACCATACTGATTATTGCATTTCGTTTACTGATGCTGCACTGTGATTACTGTATATCATTGTACTTTGCAGGTTCATTGGGGCGTCTGGCAGGGAGCTAAGGATCGGGCTGGCATAGACTTGATACGTAGCCGAGAGATCACTTCCAGGCGGATCTTGCTGGAGGGTCCATTTGGATGGGAGCACTAAGAAGATGTTAAAAGCAGATCCATTATCAACGGACAGACGTTAAAAGCAGATCCATTATCAATAAGGGTCACCGGGACCCACTTTTCTAGGCACTTGACGGTGATGTGAAGGGACTTGTTGTGACTTTTTCCTTCAGCAGGAAAATCCTTACCAGAAAAGGAAATGACTTTCTGTTCAGCGACTGGCAAGATAAGCCCAATAAGTTACTCGGGGGTTGCATCTATCGGAACACTGGCCTTATTTAAAACTTTCAAAATAGCTTGCATGTGCTTATACGACGCCATCAACAAGCCCCAGATACTGATATTAGCCTGTGTCTTTTTCAGTTGTCTCAGTACAGTATCATCCTCCTCCTCTTGCTCTGTCTCTTTCTCTTTTCCACTTGGCTGTCCCCTCTCTAGCTGTGCTGGCTTAAAATGTCGTCCACTTCTAGTTAGGTGTTCCATGCTGTCTTCGGGGTCCCATAATCCTGGCATCACATTATCAGTCTGTCTTACTTCATTTACGTGTAGAGGGCTTTCGAACGCCCACAAATCATTTAAATTACTAATGGCTGCCATTTCCTGTCTTTCCTTGTCATCTTCAATGGCCCATGTGTTATCGATTTCTTTCCAGATGTCCTCTTCAATAAAATTCACTTGTTGTTCACGAGCGGCCCAAAAATTAGTCCATTCGGTCCCATCAGATTTCAACACAACCCTAACCAGCCAATCGGATTGCATGTCGTCAACGTGTACTTCTTCCTCAAAAAGTCAGGGAAGAGTGATTCCATCAAGTACATGACCGAACCCATAAGGTCGAGTCGGGTAATCCAATGGCCAGTCATCTACCTCGTTGCGCTCATCTTCCTGTTGGTAGAGTTGGATCATCGATCGATACCATTCCCAGGCATTATCATTCCATTCCTTCATTCTGTCTTGGATACCCCTAAGCACCATGAACGAGCATACTATTCGATTCTCAGTTATTGAAACATGAGGGCGGGGTAGGTGTACTGAGCAGATGTGCTGACTCGGGTCCTCCGATTCTCCTAAAGACATGTAATTTACCCCAGCCTGCCTGGCATGATTAGGCAGCGGGTTAGTAGTAACATTCGGCATTGGGGTTGCTGATGGAGGGGAAATCACTTTGTTATCAATGAGATTCTGCATCTCATGACGGAGCCTCATACATTTGTCGATTAAATTCCCGTGGCCTTGGTGGAAGGCACAGTATTAGGAGGTATTGTGCCTCAGAGAAAGTGGATCAGGAACAGGCATGGGGTCTAATGGCTTGATGAGCCCCTTCTCGACGAGTCGATTCAGGGCGGTGGATAAAGAAATATTGAGGGGAGTGAAGACCCTCTTTGGCTTTTGTTGCTATTGGCCATTGTCTGATTGCTGAAGGCTATTTGCTGGATGGGTGGAAGAAGAAGGATTTAAAAGGTTCACCTCGCCCGTGCGAGGAGCGGATGGATTTTGGTTGGTTGTGGGGAAGGTCCTTCTTGGTGGTTTCTGACTCGGCTCGACTTTTTCAATGTCCCCAGACTGGATTGCATCCTCTATCTGAACCCCGGCGTCAAATAATTGCTCAAATGTGGAAAGAGGTTGTGTGATCAGATAGCATTTCAGGGGAGGCTGAAGATTCTTCACTATGATCCTGACTTGCTCTTTCTCGGAGGGCCAGTTTGTCATTTTTACAGCCTTACCCCTCCAGCGGGTTAGGAAATCAACAAAAGACTCTTTGTTCTCCTGTCGTGTTGTCTCAAGCTCTCGAGTAATAACGTCCTGTTGGACATTGTAACTATACTGGCTGATAAAAATCGTTGCAATGTCTTCTCAAGTTCTAGTTTTAGCTACATCAAGAGAGAGGAACCATTTCTGGGCTGCCCCATATAGAGATCGGTGAAAGAGCTCTTCAACTGGTCATCAATTCCCATTGGTGACAGGGTACCAACATACATTCGAAGATGAATTCTGGGATCTCCGGTTCCGTCAAATTTTTTCATATCTGGCATTTTAAACTTTTCTGGTAATTTGGCATCTGGGAACAGGCAGAACCCCCCCACATCGAGCATATATTCCTCGTCGATTCAACAACAATGTGTAAAAGGATGAGTTTTTTCGATGCCTACAGGGGATACCACCAGATAGCCATGTACCCCTGGACATGGAGAAGACTACCTTCATTACTCCTCGGGATATATACTGCTATCGGGTACTATCATTCGGGCTAAAGAATACAAGAGTACTTACCAGAGGCTTACCACCAAGATGTTTAGGGAATTGATCGGCGAAACTGTGGAAGTTTACATTGACGACATGGTAGTCATGACTAAACGTCCGAACAGGCATCTAGACGACCTAAGGATGACCTTCGAGATCCTCAAAACTTACAAACTTAGGCTCAACGCTTCCAAGTGTGCCTTTGGTGTAAGCTTTGGAAAGTTCTTAGGTTTTTTAGTGACTCACAGGAGAATAGATGTAAACCCCGAGCAAATAGCAGCCATTCAGAACCTGAAAAGCCCCTAAACTCTTAAGAAAATACAGAGACTCACTGGGATGGCCACAACGCTAAACCGTTTTATCAACCGAGCATCGAATTGGTGCTATCTATTTTTCAAGGCTATGAAACGGGCCAACCAATTCATATGGGACAATGAAAGCGAGTAGGCTCTCACCGAGTTGAAACAATATCTATCCTCTCCACCATTGCTTAAAATTCCGAATAGTGGAGAGACGTTGTACCTATACCTAGTAGTATTAGCGCGGGCAGTTAGTATCTTCCTATTGAGAATAAAAGATAAGGTTCAGAGACCGATTTACTATGTGAGTAAGGTGCTTCTTGACCTAGAAACACGATATTTTCCATTAGAGAAACTGGCCTTAGCCCTTGTCACCGCATTAAGGAAGTTAATCTACTACTTCAAAGCTCACCCGATCAAGGTGATCACCAAATACTTACTTTAGGATTTTCTTCGAAAGATAAACTTCTCAAGAAGAGTAGGGAGGTGGGCTATGGAACTTGGAGAGCACGACATAACATTCTCCCCAAGGACAACAATAAAGAGCTAGATTTTAGCTGATTTCATTGCCGAATCAGCAAAGAAGAGTGTTCGACTTATACTGGGGGCATGCAGCCGAACATGTTGTTTAGAAGGAAGTCAAGAAAAAGATGAACCAGATATCGCATGGAGTTTATATGTAGATGGCTCGTCATGCAACCAGGGAGTAGGGGCGGGAGTTGTGCTCTATAACTCCGAAGTTATCCTCATAGAGAGAGCAGTTCATCTTGACTTTCAAGCCACAAACAATGAGGCGAAATACGAATCCTTCCTAGCCGGACTCTGGGATGTCAAAGAATTGGGAGCACAGAAGGTCAAGATCTACTGTGATTCACAACTGGTCCTTAACCAGTTCAAGGGCAAATATGCAGCTAGGGATGACAGAACGTAGACATATGTTTGGCTGGCTCAGCAACTAGCCAAGGGCATCCCACACTATGAAATTACACAGCTCTCATCCAAGGAGAGCAGCCATGTAGTTTCTTTGGCATACCTCGCATCAACGATAAGTTCTGAAGAAAAAAGAGTGATTACTATGGAAATTATCCAGTAACCAAGCACGGTCGCTCCTGAAGAGAAGCAGGTCTTCTGTTCGAAGTTGGGACTGAGCTGGATAAATCCCATAAGGGACTACTTGACCAAGGATGAGCTACTGTCTAACTAAAAGGAAGCTCGTACGATACGAAGACAGGCAGCTCGGTTATAGGTTTCGAGTTCAGGGGATCTCCACAAAAAGTCCTTCACAAGACCATACCTTTTTTACGTACATCCGAACAAGGTTCAGGACCTATTGTTCGAGATCCATGAGGGAATTTACGAAAGTCACACAGGCGAGCGGTCCCTAACCCACCGAGCAATCTCTTAAGGCTACTGGTGGCCCTACATGAAAAAATATGCAAAGCCGTATGTTCAGAAGTGAGAGAAGTATCAACTGTTCAGTCCAAACATACATGTCCTTGCCGAAGACCTTTCACCACTAACTAGCCCAAAGCCCTTTGCGTAATTGAGGTATGACATAGTAGGCCCCTTCCCAAGGGCCACAGGGAACGGGAAATACTTACTAGTTGCTACGGACTACTTTACTAAGTGGGTAAAAGCAAAATCTCTAGCCAACATTAGAGATGTTGATGTCAAAAAATTCACATGGAAGAATATTGTTACTCGGGTCGGCATACCCCGAGCCATTATTTCTGACAATGACACTTAGTTCGACAATTTGGTGTTCAAGAATTTCTATTCGAGACTAGAAATCAAGAACTACTTTTCTACCCCAGCGTACCCACAGAGTAATGGGCAGGCTGAAACAACTAACAAGACCATCATAGAAGGGCTCAAGAAGAGATTAGATACTGCTAAGGGAAGATGGGTGGATGAACTCCCCTCAGTTCTATGGACGTACCGGATAACCCTCAGTTGATCCATGGGAGAAACCCCCTTCTCCCTGGCCTATGGAGTGGAAGCAATGATACCATTGAAGGTTAGATTACCAACAATCCAAACAGAAGTTAGTGCACCCGAGTTCAACGCACGAACGCTAGTAATGGATCTAGACTTAGCCGAAGAACGAAGGGGAACGATGGTCATTAAATTAGCATCCTACCAGTAAACTTTGGCTAGAGAGTACAACAAAAGGGTCAAACACTGCAAGTTCGGCGAAAGAGATCTAATCCTAAGGAAGGTACTTGGGCACATGAAAGTCCTAGTTCATGGGAAACTCGGCCCGAACTGGGAAGGCCCTTACAAATTCACCTCTAAGGCAGGAACTGAAGCTTACAACTTGGAAGACTTGAATGGCAGAGCTGTCCCTAAGCCGTGGAACGCAAACAACTTGCGTAAATTTTATTTTAAAATCTTCAAGCTTTCTGTAATTTTTTAGTTTGGCAATAAAATGTCGATTGATCAACAAGAAAAAGTTTAAAAAAACTAAGTTCGAAGTATATCCGAACTAATTTATCCCTTAGTATGGAAGTTCAATCCCATACTTGGGAATAAAAAGCCTAAAAAGACTAAGTTTAAAGATTATCTGAACTAATTTATTGCCTAATATGGAAGTTCAATCCCATATTATACCCTCTAGTTAAGTTCAAAGTATATCCGAACTAATTTATCCCCTTGTATGGAGGTTCAATCCCATACTTGGAAAGAAAAAGCCTAAAAAAGCTAAGTTTGAAGATTATCCGAACACCGAATAAAAGGAAAAAGAACAATAATCCAAGCAGTGGCCGGGTAGCGAGCTGGATTAACCCAGGCGGATACGTCCCGAATAAAGGGCACACGCCGATTGGCAACCTCATCACCCACCGACCAAAAGATAGGCCTAAGCAATGCAAATCCGAACAGATTTCCCGAGCAAACAAGGGGCAAAAAAGCTATAACTCGTTATTTAGTTCCTCGGCAAAATGGAGGTCAAAGCTAGGGGCAGTTGAGGGCGGATTAATTAATAGGCCCGAGGCCCAACCCTGAGTAAGAAGTATTTGGGCCACCCATTAGGGAGGCCCATAAACTAGTTCGACCCAAATGAGACTGGACGACCTAAAGAGAATTTGGGCCCTCCTCAGAAGGGGGTGGGCCACGTCGAGCAAGCCTAATTGGATAAGTTCTGGGAAACGAGATAACCTAAAAGGACTCCGTTCCCGCCACGACAGTTCGAGGAGCTGAAGACTGGCCTCCCAAGGCAACCAGGAATGCCAAAAGATAAGGCAGAATCCTGAGGTAAGCCAGGAGAGAAGGAATAAGAGGCAGAGTCCCAAGAGGACTCAGCCTCCCTGGTTCCAATCCCTATATAAGGAGAAGCACTCCAAGGCCCCAGATACGCAATTCCAACTCAGTTCTTGATTAGAAGCCTCTTAGAGAGAAACCTAACTTGAACGTCAGAGTGCTTCCCGATCAAACCTAACCGAAAAGTATTAACGGTGTTCTTCGTCCTGTAGGAGTTTGGGAACATCAAGTGCAGACTTCAGTGAGTTCGGCAACAAGAAGTTCGGTCCATATTTCTGTTTGAGATCATCGAGTGTGAACCAATCAAATTGGTTCTGATTGTGTCACCAGTTTGAAACACGCACAAATATATATACAGATATATTCATATGTCGTGAAATTAAGGCCTCATTAAGTAATTTAGCTTTAAATTAAGTTTTTATTTAAAGTAGCTTTAAGAAAAATAAGTAAAAAATTAGTTTAGTGAATCGCATGAGTGACTTTAAGCCAAAGATAATAAGTCAAAAAACTTGGCTTAAAATTGCTTTAAGCCAAAAGACAAAAAACTTGGCTTGAAGTTATGATCTTTTTTAAAATTTTAATTTTAAATAATTTTATATTTAATATAGAACTTGTTTGATATATTTAAAAGTAGATTTTAAAAATATAATTTTTATTAAAAAAAGTGTATAGTAAAAATAATGATATTTTTAAAAAATTTATTAAAAATTATGTAAAAAAAACAAGAAAAATAGTAGGCTAAAAGCCTTTGGATTGCCAAATAAGACTTTTTAGATTTTTAGACTTTAAACAAAAAAACAAAAAATCAACCTTAAGTCGGTTGCCAAATGAGGCCTACTGATGGTCTAAGAGGCAGGAGCGGGGTCCCTGCTGTGAACAGGGCACCACAGATGTTGTTGCGCCTCCAAAACGACGTCGTTTTGGAGGTGTTGCGGTAAAAAAATTAGCATGCTTAAAACCACGTCGTTTTGGAGCCTAAATCCCCGAGAGTAAATGCTTGACTTCACTTTCGGCCTCTTGCCCTGCTCCTGTAAGCTGTTGGACTTCCCAACCTTTGCCAAATCTACATTGCATTCCATTTACTTTTTTGGGTTCTCTCTTTCTTTACCGTTTGCTTCCTTCGATTCCACCTCTTTCATCCGCGCAACCCTACGCCCTTTAATAGAGAAAAGAATTTTAGGAACATACATAGAATTTTATGAGAGAGAAAGATTAGGGTTTGGCTTGCATCTTCTTTTATGGGGGTGCTTTTGCTTCTTTAATTTGAATTCTACAAGGTTTTGTGCTTAAATTATAACTTTCACTAGCCATCGTCAGCATCTTTTCATTACATGAATCCTAAAACCCTTCAGGAATTAGACCTTATTTCCTCTTCTAGCTTCATTTTCCTTCGCAACATTTCTAGGGTTTGGGGTTGAATCTCACTTCCCAATTACTCAGTTGGGATCATGGGCTTAAATTAGGGATGCGGAGGACTGGTGGTTATATGAAAGGAGATATAATGGTTAAGAGATTTCATTTTGGAAGCATTGTAAGGAACAGAGTCAAGAGACAAGAGCTATGAAGTTGAGTTGGTAATATCAGATAAAAAGTTTAAGTCTGACATCCCCGATAAAAAGCTCGCTTTCTCAAGATAGGATCGTGTTGGGATTTAGGAATATTACAACGAACGAAATCATAATTAATAGTAGTTCATTTAGTATTTAAATATTGTTTGAGTTTGCATTAATTAATAGTAATCTTTTATATTTATATAATTTTGGGTGCCTCGCATAATACGTTGTTTTGGACCCATGTGAGTGGTTTAGCATACGTACTTTCTAAATGCATCCCATATTTACAAATAATTGTAGAAAAACAAAGAAAATTTTAATGATTCTTTTAAATGTAGAAATATAAATATATGATATGGATTTCATGGTATAACAATTATTTTTGACTCATGATGTAACTTATAAAATTTTATTTTGGAACCATGTTGAAAGTTCAGGGGTCTCACTCTCTAAGAAGGCGACTTTGGCTGCAAGGAAAGAGATCCAGTCTTGCGACTGTAGTGACTCTAGTACTCAACAGTTTAAGAGACAGTCTTTGTGTTGTTAAGTGATTTGAATCGGATCGTTTTAGAAAAGAGATTTGGGCATTATCCCATGTGACTGTAAGCTCGTTGTTGAATCTAACTAGCGAATGATATCCTGAGTTATATTTATATGTGGCACTGGATATTTTTGTGATTATAGTTTTCACATATTATAGATGATCATATTGTTCTTACCTTTATAGTTCAAATTTTTGTTATGACGAGAATTAACATATTTGATTACTCATCTTTAAGTATGAGCACATGTGAATTTATTTATTTCACTGAAAATACAAAAATAAATTAAAAAGAAAAAGAAAAACAAGTTTTATATTACCATGTGATTTCATACTGCTCATCGTAAGTCATGATTATGCTTCAATTAAAATATTTTGAATATCCAATTTAAAAACTGTATTCTAGCGTGAGCTGACGTTGTATTTAACATTTTTAGATAATCAATTAAAATACTAGTAGAGAATTATGTTGTGTCTTGGGACTCAATTTTAGTGGCCAGCCTCTTAGGAATTTCATCTTTGCATTTCTTCTTCAAACAATATCAGATATGATGACTAGCTTACATTCAAATTACTTTGTAATAGATGGTTATTGTTTTAGTGAGTTATTTGTATTATGCGGATATTCAAGTCTTACTCATTGTTTTTTTCTTTTTTTGTTTTTTTGATCTGGGAATGGGGGAACAACCGAGATTGGAACCCAAATTAGTGAGCAGTTCAAAGGATTCCTTAATCACTGGGAGAAATGCCTTGCTCAATCTTATTCATTGTTAATCTCACATATTTTGTAATATTTTGTTTAGATCTTTAGAGTGTTATTTTATGAGATATTAAGCCCAAAGGCCGTATATTTAGGGGTCGGCGTGGGAAGAACTAACCTCGAGAGACTTATTTTGTTTTCCTGCAAGAGCCAACAGCAAGGTGGTCTTCCCACAACCCGGGGGATCGAGAAGAAGAGTGAGCCTGCACCCAATTAACCAAATTAATCTTCCCTGATCATGCATATACTAAATGTATAAATCAAATGTTTGTGTTTTCTGACAATCAATCCAATACAATATTGTACATGCACTACAAGAAAAATCACTTTTTGCGTCAAAACTTTTTGTGTCGGCGGCCATTGCCGTCTCAAATAGTACCTTTTGCGACGCGTATAATTTGACGTCTCAACAAAGAGGTCTTTCGCGACGGTGGGTGACCGTCGTATAACCTGGTAGTAGAAAATAACCTTTTGAGATGGTTTTGTTGCCGTCGCAAATAAATTGGTCGCAAATAATGGTTATTTGAGACGGTTGGTTCCCATCGTAAGTAGGTGGTAGCAAAAAATAATCATTTGCGACGGTTTAGTTGCCGACACAAAAATTGGAAGCTAAAATTGGGTCTTTTAAGACGACTTTTTCGACTGTTATAATTTACCGTCTCAAAAAATGTTTCTTTCGAATGGTTTTTGACCGTCTTAAAAAGTGGTCGCAAAAAATACCATTTGAGACGGTTTTGTTGCCGTCGCAACGAAACTAGTCACCAATAATGATTTATTTGAGACTCTCTCATTTACTTTTCATAGTTGCTTTCTCTGTCCTCGTTCAAATCTCTCCCGTTTTTGTTTTGAATTATATATTTCGGATTTAACTTTCCTGAGTTTTCTAAAGCAAATTAGTGTCGACAAAGCTTTTTATATATATTTGCTTTTCAATACAATGGATTATTTTGTAAGGTTAGGTGTTCCAATTCGGTAATTAGTTTTGTTTAGATTGATATCGGGAGTGGTGGATTTCCTTTTGGGTTCCCCCCTCCCCTCCTTTTTTTTGTTTTGTCTTTTTGGGTTTGGGCTTATAAAATGGATTGAACTTGTGATTTATTTGATCCTCATCGTACTTTGGATAGTTACTGCATTGTTTGGCTCTTTTCTTTTCCTTAAAGAACTCCCAATATTAAACCCACCTGAGGAAGAAGGGACGTATGGATAATCACATATTATTTGTTTAATCAAAATAATCCTATGTTATCTGTTTAATCAAAATAAAAGCAATGAAAGCAGATATTTTACACACAAAAATGAGGAAACAAATGTCTTGCATATCTCAAGGTCCAAATGAAACGTTTATGGACAAACTTATTATAATTGGGCTGAAACCTACAACATGATAACTAAATTTTAAAAATAATGCATCTTGTGCAGTTTATTTTTTATTTATTTTTGAAGGAAGGATTTAAAAATTCAATCGCACAAGGAATACAAGTTCACTATTCTATTCGTCAACGATATGGATTGTAACGGGCAACTTCCACATAATGGAAATCAAACCTTTCAAAATGCAATGCTTGCAATCACTTTCACCATTCTTTGTTGATGCAGGAACCACTTCATAACTAATAACAATAATGCCCACATTTTAAACCAAAGATTTGATAGGCTTAAGTAAAAAACCAAATGTAGGTTGAGGGTGTTAAAAACATAAAGAAGCAGATATTTTGTAGTTGTCTTAGCTTTGAAGGCAATAGTTTGCTAGAATTTCATACTTGTGCTATTGAGGTTTTAAAGACAGAAAAAGCTGATATTTTGTGGATTGAAAAGGACTCAAGTTGTCTTAATATTGAAGGCAATAGTTTGCTAGAATTTTAAGTGTCCAGAAGAAGACTTAGATACCAGATTTTAAGTTGCAGAAATAATCTAGGTAATAGTTGTGATTATTGTGCAAGGCCACTAGGAGCACTATGTCTTCTAACTTAGACCAGTTGCGAAACATAAGAGTTTTTTTTTTCACCAGTAAAACTCCTAAATATTAACAAATAGAATGTATTAATGGAAAATTACTAAATTCTCTATATTTAGGGAATCTTTGAATTCTCCTGAAGCTATAAATGTGGGTGGCTTTCTTCACACAAACAAAAATACTAGGTTTGAATATTTTTAAATTATATAGGTTCACTCCTTAAGATTTTTGAAAAGTTTATTCCTAACTCTCCATTTTTTAATAATACCTGAGCTACTTCGGACAGACGAGGCTCGAGACAAAATATTTCATGACTTGTTAGGACAGGATGGACATGGGTATTGTCGAATCTGTGGACCTAGTGTGTATCGGACTACAGTATGTGGACAAGATAAGGAATCCTTACAAGCTAGTTCATCTTCAAGAATTTCAGATATCAAACAACAAGTACGTGAGGAGGTCACCAAGGAAATTGAGGAGAAATTCATGACACAATTCGAGCAGATAAAAGCTCGAATAGAGTTACTTGAATCCCATGCAGAAATAACAGGCTCTAGACAGGTTCACCTGAAAAACTTAAATATTTTTAAATTTTAGTCACTATGATTAAATGCATATATTAAACAAGTGTATTTGTATATATCATAGATTCAGGATGTAGCTAGTGGATATCGTGTTGTCATGGAGTCTGTGGGAGATGATATAGTCGATAACGAGCGTCATAGTCTTTCTCCATCACTACCTTAATTCTCCGCGACCAAATGGGAAAGTATGTCCTCTACATTTTGTTTAGGTATATTATTTCTTGCACGATTTTTGAGCCGATAGTGATGTTGTTAGACTTTCTTAGATTTTACAAATTCTCACTTTCTTACATGTTCAAATGTTAAACTTTCTTTGTTAAACTATTTTAAAGCTCACCTTTTTATTGTAGTTGGGACGAAAAGTATCATTAGTTTGCTTCAATATTCCAAAATATGATGTGGCGGAGGGACTTGTTGTTAGTACGGATCCATTGGAAGAAGTTGATGGAGTTGCTTTGGGTTCGGAATTTTGAAAGATTTATGTTGATAAAGTCAAAAAGCACAACGCGCCTATAAAAAGAACTTGTCGAGGTGTTAAGACAATTAAGGAAGCTTATGATTGTAATATTGCTTAGCGATCTTGTGATGTAAGTTACGAATAAAATTTTATTTTTTCATGTAATTTTATATAAAATTTTGACTTCATGAAATTGATATTAAATTTTTTATTTTTCAGGTGTTTGAAAAAGACTTGCTTATGAAGCGATTAAAAGGAAAATTTGCGAAGCGACTAAAGGAGAATAATCATATCAAATTAACTCGTGATACATTAATTGTTGAACTTTTCATTTTGGTTTTATTTTTATTGTATGATTAAACTTATTGTTAATTGAATTGTTTTGAATGTAATGATATTTGGTTGCATGAATTGAATGGATAGATGTAATGGTAACATTTTATTTGGCTTGAGAATAGATGAAATATTTATATATTTTTTATGTTATCTTGTATTAATGGATGTTTAGAATTTTAAGTTGTAAATGTTTATTTGTTTATATTTTGATAGACAAAAAATGTTACAGGTGAAATTGAATCTTTTTTAAATGGTTTAATTACCGACGAAAGTAGAACCTTTGGAGGTTGTATTTTTATGTCGCAAATAATACTTTTCGCAACAGCATATTCCTACCACAAATAATGGTTTTAGCAACGGCATATTATTCATCTCAATTGATACCTTTTGAGAAGGAATATTATTCGTCGCAATTGATACCTTTTGAGGCGGCAGATTCTCCGAGGCAATATCTTTTTTTTTAGACGGGAGTTTAATGACGCAAAAGAGTATTTTTAGCGACGGTATTAGTAGCCACCACAAAATAAATCGTTTTTGATGTTTTTTGCGACGCTTTTTCAGCCGTCTCAAAAGTTATTTTTGCCGACGTAAATTTATTTGAGACGGTAATTTTCGACGCAAATAGTTTTTTGCGACCCCAGTATGTACTACCTTCATTTGCCAATGCAAAGCCGACGCATATACTCTTTTGCGACGACTAATTGATCTTTTGTGACGAAATACTCCCGACCCAAAAGCCCATTTTTTTAGTAGTGATGCTAAATGGCTATATTAATCATAATACATAACCATGCATGTCTTTAATTGTTTTACCTGGATGGTTTGATGATGCCACTCACACCCTTCACCACACTCATCTTGGCATTTTTAGACTTGCACTGGATGGCTTTAGTGAAAACCTGTTTAATCAAGGGTTACCTTCATTAATAAAGCTTTATTATTGGAGAATATATATATATATATATATATATATATATATATGTATGTGTGTGTGTGTGTGTGTTATGATACGCATACATGTACAAATTATTTGGAGAATATTAGTATTTTTTAATCCCAACAGCTTAAGCAGAAAAAAGATATAGCCAATGTAGTCTAGTACTAATAGTATTAGATTGGACATTGGAGGGAAAAGAAAGAGTACTCAATACTTACGGATAAGCTACTTGCAATAGAGTTCCAAAGCGTTGGGAGAGGCTTTCCAGAAACTACTTGACACTTTGCTTCCACATATATATTTTTGTATCTCACCTCAACGCTAGGTAATTTGACATCAACTCTATAAGAAATTGAATAGTTAGTCCATAAATAAAAGTTGATGGATAATGCCTCACAAGTTGTATTATGGATTGGTGATTGATTTCCTATATATATATATTGGTAATTACAATACAAAAAAGGAATAGCATGATAGATAATTAATTCCTTTTTAGGCCTCTAGTGAGCTCAGTTTTTACCTGTTTATTCTATCTCTTAGTTTCTGCAAAAACCGGAGGTTATCCTTTTCGATGTGCTTTATGATCTTTTCTATGAAGAGGCGGCGTTCAAGCGCTGAAAGCTTGGTAACATCAGTCACTCTCTTCCCTTTGAATTATGCTATGTTCCCATCGTCACCATTACTACTGTCGAATAACGATGCTCGCAGGCGTCTGAAGATGGGAAGTCTCTCAATTGCAGCCCACTACAACTCAAGTTCTTCATTACCCTCCGATATTGAATCCGAATCACTGCTTTGGAAACTAAAACCATGTTGCTGATCATCAACTGACTCAATGGTTCTTCCAGTGACATTTCTTGTTAGTTCCATCTTAAACAAATGAAATGCTGCTTGCTTGCGCATAGAGTTAGTGCCTCCACAAAACAAAGCTTATATAAGGAACTCTTGCTTGTTATGAGCTTTTATTATTATTATTTTTTATATTTTTATATTTTTAATCAAAAAGTTAAATTGAGTTCAAACTTCAAACTGCGTAGCTATTTGGCAAATTAACTTTAATGAATTGATTGCTTGGATAAAAAAAATAACTTTGTTATTTTTTGTGCAAATTAAACAATATTATTCTTCTATATAATTTATTGTAATAATCATGTATAATTGATATCGATAGAAAATATATTAGTAAACAAGATACTATTATCAAAGGAGTATTCTAAGGAATCGTGTGGGAAAATTTTGTTGGGAGACAATCTCATTCTTAAGATTGTTGGGAAAAATTCAATGCCAAAAATATATATATATGCTCGATGATCCAAAAAATACATCTTTATTAACTTTCAACAATTACAATAATCTGAAATTACAGAAAAATGAAATAACAGAAATAACAGGA
>JAULJZ010031627.1:0-15064 GCA_032270985.1 Heliamphora pulchella
TTGGGTGTGGTCAGTCCGGGCATATTCGCAGATACTGTCCCCGGGAAGGGAATGTTCCGAGTGCGACAGGAGCGCCAACTACTCCATCTGCGTAAAGATGGCAGACTCCTCAGCAACCTAGGGCCCAGACATATAGGTTTGCAGAGGGAGGTACTTCAGCATAGTCTGTGAGGCAGCCAATGACTCAGGGTTATGGTGGACAGACCAGACCACCGCAAGCCAAGGCTTACGTTCTTGCTGATCGTAGTGCTTCCAAAGCACCAGTCGCATCTGATGCTGCAGCTACTCCAGCCATGATTAGAGGTACTCTTCTAGTCTTTAGATCATGGGCCAGTGTCCTCATCGACACGAGAGCATCACATTCTTTTATATCTTCTGCCTTTGCATCTGCATTGGGGTTGAGGGTAGACCCGTTGGGTAGTGCATTGAGTGTAGAGACCCCAGTCAATGGGAATGCGGTGTTGAGTACAGTTTACAGATCGTGTGAGTTAGGAGACGCCGGTCATTGTTTAGAATTTGATTTTACCATTCTAGACATGACTACGTTTGATGTCATCCTAGGAATAGACTAGCTGACTACCTATCGTGCCTTTATAGATTGTGAGCGATGGAGGGTGACGATCTGTACACCGGAGGGTGACTGCTTCTACTTTGTGGGTGATCAGGATGAGGACTTGGTGTCTGTGCCAGGTGCCGCACGGGTTCGAGGGAACTTGGGTTTCCTCTTTTCTGTTCTCAGGTTGGATGAGCTGGGTGAGGTTAGAGGGGAGCTATCCCCTGTGGTCTATGATTATCCAAATATTTTTCCTGATGATCTATTTGAGTTACCACTGACCCGAGATGTGGAATTCTCTATTGATCTTGTTCCAGAAGCAGCTCCTATCTCTATGCCATCATATCGCTTTGCACCCGCTGAGTTGCAAGAACTCAAGGTGCAGTTGCAAGAGTTGCTTGACAAGGGATTTGTACGGCCGAGTACATCGCCGTGGGGAGCACCAACTTTGTTCGCGAAGAAGAAGGATGGGTCTTTGAGACTGTGCATAGATTACTGGAAGCTGAATCAGGTGACGGTTAAGAACAAGTACCCTATGCTTAGAGATGTTGGGGAGTTTGATCTGTGTCTCGGAGAGACAGGGGAAGGTGCGACCTTATATTCAGTTGCACGCGTGTTAGAGGCTCAGTGAACCGATCAGGAGGCTCATATGGTACGGGACCGCATTACTAGTGGGAAGGACACAGCAGGATGGACGGTGGGTTCAGATCATAGTTTGAGATTGACAAGGCAACTGTTTGTACCAGAGCCGTGCCGTGCTGAGGTGCTACATGATTTTCATCATTCACGTCTTGCAGTGCATCCCGAAGGCACGAAGATGTATCACGATTTGCGTCGTCAGTTCTAGTGGACGAGAATGAAGAGAGACATGATTCGATTTGTATCTCGGTGCCTTACTTGTCAACAAGTAAAGGTGGAACACCAGCGACCGGTAGGATTATTACAGCCGTTGCCTATATATTAGTGGAAGTGGAAGAATATCACGATGGATTTTGTATCGGGACTTCTTCGATCGCCGACGGGACATGATGCTATTTGGGTTGTGGTTGATAGGCTGACGAAGTCGGCACATTTTCTTCCCATTTGAGTACGGGATTCGGTGGACAGATTGGGTAGGTTGTATGTTCGGGAGATAGTTCAACTACACGGAGTATCAGTGACTATTGTTTCTAATCGAGACCTGCGCTTTACATCGCGCTTTTGGCAAAGTCTTCAAATGGCTTTGGGCACGAGCTTGACTTTTAGCACAGCTTTTCACCCACATACGGATGGTGAGTCTGAGAGGACCATCTAGATTTTAGAGGACATGTTGAGAGCCTGTGTGCTCGATTTTCGGGGTTCTTGGGAGGACCATCTATCATTGGTAAAGTTTGCATACAAAAACAGCTATCAGTCCAGTAATGGGATGGCACCATATGATGCTTTGTATGGTAAACCGTGTAGATCGCCTGTGTGTTGGACAGAGGTGGGAGAGACCACTATTTTGGGACCCGACCTAGTGCGGGAGACGACCGAAAAGCTTGCAGTGATTCGTCAGTGTCTGGTGATAGCACAGAGCCGCTAAAAGATTATACAGATCAGAGGAGGTGACCTTTAAAGTTTGCAGGGGGAGATCACGTGTTTCTAAAGGTCTCACCACGTAGAGGGTTGATGAGATTTGGCCGTAGCGGGAAGCTATCGCCGCGCTTTATTAGACCATTCAAGATTCTGGAAAGGATTGTGGTGGTAGCATACCGTCTGGCCTTGCCACCTCTGTTGGCATCCATGCATAATGTGTTTCACGTTTTCATGCTTCGGAGGTATGATCCAGATCCGTCACATGTTCTAGATTGGGCTGAGTTGCGAGTTGATGAGGATGTCACCTATGATGAACGTCCTGTGAGGATTCTAGATACGAAGGAATAAGTGTTACGGGGGAGAACGATTGCTTATGTCAAAGTTCTATGGCTTCATCATGGGGTTGAAGAAGTGACTTGGGAGCTTGAGTCCGGGGTTCATGCTAGATACCCGGAGTTGTTTACCTCGTGACCTTGTAGTGAATTGAGGGGGCAAAATTCCTTAAGGGGGAGAGTTGTGAGACCCTGTACTGTCTCTTTTTATATTATATGCATATTCGGCGCTTTTTTATGCATGTTTAGAAATTTTGCTTCTACATGTTTTTAAGCGTTTTAATGTATGATTGAGTTTATCTGAGCATGCTGGGTTGGTTCCGAGGATTGTAGGGAGTTATGGTGCAAATTTTAAAAAATAAAAAAAAAATATTTTGGAGGCCAATAAATATCTGGAGTTAGATATTTTCAAAAGATATTTTCAAAACTTAACTCTTAAGTTTCCTCCAGTTTTCTCTCTACCTTCTCTTTAACTTCTCGGGGTCCCGGGACTTGGTTTTTGACCGACCAACAGTCGATCCTTGTTATAGGCATCGTGCTCTACGCATTCATCCGGACATAATTTTATTCCGACGAAACTCGATTTTGCACGCGGATCGAAGCGTCGAGTTCTTGACTCACCGAGATAGAATTCTAGACTTTAAAGTTGTTAGACGGTGTCGTATGTAATCTTATGCATCTTTACCATTTTGTATTCATGAAAAGGTGTTTCATGTTTAGGAAAAGTGGGTTTTTGGTTTAAAAACCTTTTTTCGTCGTTTTGGTTGGATGAAAATGGTGTTGGATGTTTCTTTTGAAGCCTTTGGTGATAGGCTTGAGCGTGTGTGAGTTCATGGCTATGAGATGGAAGCATCGAGGCTTTATCTTGGGTTTAAAATGACAAAATGGTAGGTGAAAAACATTTTCTGGGCTGGTTCGGTCGACTGAACCCATGGGTTCAATCGACTGAACAATGTTGTTGGGCGTTTTGGCGTGGATTCTAGTATGTTCTTCAGTTGATTGGAGGGTGGGTCTAGTCGACTGAACCTGGGCTGTTGAGGGTGTATCTTTGAAAATCATATTTTTGAAGGTTTGGAGCTAACCTGTGGGGTTGAGGCTCAACTTTTAAAATGTTTTGATGAAAACCATGCATTTTCATGCATTGATCTCCATGGTAGATGAATTGGATCTTCTTATACATATGTTGTATAGTTTTGAAACTCATGTTTTTACATATTTTGTTTGATCTCCATGTGGATGGATGGATCTTGATCTCCATGTTGATGGATTGGATCTATATATACATGTTTAATGTATATATGTGGAAAAAGGTTTTGATTTTGATAAATGATTCTCTAGATGTACCGGGATAGCGGGTATTTGGCACGAGTTGCCCTCGGTGGAAATCTGGAAACGTGCACAGAGTAGGTACCTTAGTCCTTCGGGTTAATTCCCGTAAACTAGGTGGTTGGGTGCTTGTTCCCTTAGGTTTCGGGCCTATAAACTAAGCTTTTACGTTGTGGTGGCTTCGTGTAGAATTTGGATTTACCTAACCGGTCCTACGATGTGTAAGGATTGGGTAAAGGGGCATGAGTCTATGGCTACTACATCTGTCCCCTTATGACAGAGTCGGTACATAGGATTTTATTTTATGTTTTCTCCTCAGCTGTGTGGCCCGAGTGGAGCAAACTGTTTTTATCTTTTTCCTCGGCTGTGTGGCCCGAGTGGAGCATACTGTTTTACCGGTTTATTTTTCTCGGTTGTGTGATTTGAGAGGAAAATAATATTTTGACTACAATTTTCTTTAACTATTGTTTGCATTAGTTTTAATGCGTGGTTTTACTTATGGTTAAGTTAGCTCCCACCAAATAATTGCATATCCTGCTCTATAGCTTTATAGTATGTTTCTATTAGGTTTCGGCTCGCGGGTGGGATTTTTCTGCACAAAATCAGTTTCAAGTGATGATATGGAGAATGATCTTGGGTAGATCTTGTGGTGCCCATGGTGATGGATGGCAGAAGATTTTTGTAATTTTTCTTTTTGGTATGCCTGTTCCTGAAGGCAGGTTTTGTACGCCATAAGGTGATATACTGTATGCATGTTGGAATTATAAGTTTACTGTTTATGAGAGATGCATATTGGATTTTCATTTGATTTCAACAGGTGGATTTGAATGTATGAAAACCTATTTTCATAAAACTGGTGTTTTAGTGAATTTTCACGTAACCCTAGGTTTTGGGCGTGACATGGTTTAGGTAAAAAAACAACCCACTTCGTAAAAAAAACAACCCACTTCCTCGCAAATGAGGCAAAGCTCTATCTTTCGACGTCAAAACCCTCGGTGCCTAGCAAGCAACCAAAATAATACGTAAACGTAGGGCACCCACCCCTATTATCGGAAGGCACAAGAAAGGTTCGATTTTTTGAACAAGTTTTACGGTTAAAGATCATAGCACTACTTCTTTTAAAGCTAAAGAAAAATCCATCACTAACAACATCTCACTAACCCTTGAGGTCAAAAAGTCACTTTTTGAGTTTAGGAAAACAAGATTCATGATCACAACTCCATTTTCACACCCAAACACACAATGTCTAGATTGTATGACACTTGAGAGAAATTAACTTTAAAATAGTAAAATAACTTAAAATGTTTTGATTTTTTAACAGCAAATAATTTGCGATGTCCTCTAATGTTTTTATGAAGACAAATTTTCCATTAACCCATCACAAAAAGGTGTTTTAACCTCTATAGAAAAATGGGTCGAATTTGTCCACTGAGACAGGTTCTAACCATTAACTTTAAAAATCATTTTGCTCGTCAAACGATAGTCAAAATTTCTCAGATTTTCCAGAAAACTAAAATATTATGTTATAAACATTTTTCATGAAGCAACCATTTTCAAAAAAAAGTCTGTAAAATAGGGTTTGGCCTCTTGAACAAACTGTGCCAAAAAGTGCACGAGTTTGGAAAAAATCAATTTTCTCACAAAGCACCTGACCAAATGTCTTCAAATAAATTTTATATGAATGCCAACATCCATGTCTAACTCTGAACACAAAAATCATGTTGAGATGATTTTCCTAGAATTTATTAAAAATGTTTAAATAGAGTCTTACTGTTGAAAAATCCTGAAACTGAAACTCATAAGGGTTTCTCTTGGACCTTTAGCCATTTTTCATGCTAAGTGTCAAACTTTTAGGCATGGATCATGTTTGCGCTTCTCCATCTTCCACCAATCATAAGCACTCTCTTGTAACATATAAAAGACAAAAGAAACCTTTTTGTTCATAAAAAAACTTCTCTGTTACCCATTTTTCTACTTCTATTGGATCAGTGGTTCCCTCAAATGCGAGATTACCCTACCTTTTATGTTCTATAATGCCACTATATTGCGTTAGTTGTGCTCCTTCACCTTGGTACATTTGTTCATGTTGTTCCATAAGCCTTGTTAGGTCAGCACTGGTGGTACCTTGTTATTGTACGACACCTATCGAGGTTTTGCATTAGCTAAAACATCTCTATTTGATTATGAATCCTTGATTGTTCCCCTCCATCTTGCTACTGACCTTGATTCTCAATATTTTCTTGAGAATCCTCAAGAATGTTTGAATTTCTTCGTTGCTACTAGCTACTAGTTGGCTCATTTTCTTGACCAGCCTCTGACTTATCAATAATGTCTGCAATCCTCCTAAAACGTTGCATCTCAACCTATATGCAGTAGCACAATTATATTCTTTTGACATAATCATAATAATAACAAGAAATAATGAAGTAAAAAACATAAGCGTAATACCCAACTTATTGTCTACCCATCTCATCATAAAAACCTAAGCTCTGATACCTCATGTCCCAAAATCACGTGACAATGCCGCACTCACTACTCATGAGTATGCAAGCCTAAAATGTCAATTATCAATTCTAGTATCACTATAAAAATTAATCAAATATATTCAATAAAAAATTATTCGTTATGAATTTAATCCCAAACAATCTTTAAATATTTTTAAAATTCATATTGCAACTTATTACAAACCACAATTTAAAATAAATTAAAATAATTCTACTCTCAACACTCCCCAATAAATTTTCCTGCGCAGCTCCACTTTTCAGAATCTATAAAAAAAACAAATAAAATAAATCATGTGCTTGATAACTTAGTAAATTACCAACTACTTTTGCTAGCTGGATCAAGTATGTAAAAAAATAATATAAAAGAAGACAGTAATTTTTCTTTGTAATAACATTTAATGCAAACAAATTTATAATATGGAGATTGAAAATATATCAATATTCTTTTATTTTTTGTGTGCAAAATAACAGGTAATTCAATTTCTAATGGTTTGCCAATTCAATTTCAATATACCCAAATTTTATCAATTATGGTCACAGTATCTCGCGACAAGACCTAAAACCACACGGTGAGAGCTAAGACGAAACAAGTTTGGTGCTAATATTTAACCCCCATTGATTAGGGTCCACGTCATAATCAAACTAGATTCATATTCAAAATTTAACACATTTGATCATACAAATATATTATTTTTCCATTTTTTTGAAGTTCTTAAAATATAGTCAAATTTTCATACTTGATCCATACATTTTTTTCCCAGAAAACAAATGGAAGTATAACATAACAATTTCTTTAAAGTGGAACATAATAATTTTTTTGAATTGAAAATATTTTTAAAGTATTTTAAAAATAAAAATACTAACAATGGTTGAAGACTACTTACCTCTGGACAAAATCTTATCTAAGCTGAAATCAATTAATAATGTCTTGATTGTACCCAAACTAATGTCCCTTCCTTCTTTTCTTTCTTTATAATTCCTTTTTCATCCCCCAACTTCTCTGTCTTTTTTTTTTCTCTTCTTTTCAAAACTATGCCTAATATATAGATGCACATTATATAACGTGCATCCGAATACTCTGTGATTTTAATAGTCTATTGTTTGAAAGAGAGTAAAGCGCCCAAAGATAACTTGCAAAGGGGATCGTCCACCAATAATAGGAGCCATCATCTTCTTAGTATCATTAAATTAAGGCATCAAGTGTTACGACCAATTTTAGTAATAGCGTTCGTGATTGGCCAGTTAAATAAAATTCACTTGATGTGACATCCTAACCCATTTTAATTTGTTCGATGTTTCGGTGTGTCGTTTCTTATTTTCATATAGCATGTTTGTATGTGTTTTTATGCATGTTTGGGCTTAAAAATGCATGTTGAGTTGGATCTCGGGACCGTTGGGCGTTGTGGTGCGAAGTTAATATATATATATATATGTTTAGTGAGCCTATAAATATCTAGTCTTAGATATTTTGTTAGATATTTTCCTCTCAACCCTTTGAAACCAAACAAAACTTCTGCGTTCTCTCTAGATTTTCTTGGGGCCCGGGCTTGATTTTTGGCGATTGAGTAGCAGATCCTTGCTATCTACACTGAGGACTTTGCGTTCATCAAGACAGAATCTCATTTTGACGAGGTTCGTTTCTTGAGGCGTCGAGTTTTTAACTTAACGAGATAGGATCCTAGACTTTCATGTCTTAAAGAGGTGCTATATGAAATTGTATATGCTTTTACTATTTGAAAATGCATGAAAAGCTGATTTATATTTCAAAAAGTTGGGTTTTGTTTCTAAATCATTTTTGGTTGCTGTCGGTTGGACAAAAAGGATTTTTTAGGTGTTCTTTTCAGTGTTTCTTTGTAGTTTTGGACTTATGTATGTCTGAGAGTACCAAAAGGGAGTTTGGTTGCTTCGATTTGGGGTTGAAAAGCTGTTCCCGTAGCTAGGGTTTCGTTTCCACCGTGGTTCAGTTGACTGGATTGGGTGATTTAGTCAACTGGATCGTCAATGTCGTGGTTCAGTCAACTGGATTGAGGAATTCAGTTGACTGACCTGTGTTTTGAGGAAATTTTTTGAAATTTCAATAGCCCTTTTCAGTTGATTGGATGGGGATGTTCAGTCGACTGATGTCTTGTTGGGGGGTTGTTTTGTTGTTTTGGAGGTCATGTTGTGGCCTAGGGGGTTTGTTGTCGTTTTGCTGTCGTCCTCGAGAATGACATAATTTTGTTAGTCGTGGTATTTATACATTGTTGTGTTCGTGACGTGTTTGAGTTCGTAATTCTTTTTCTAAGAGGCGAGTTTTGGAAAAGATAGTGTTTCGTGAAAACATTTGTGAAAACTGTGTTTTGGGAGGTTTGGAGCTAGCCTTCGGGGTTGGATTTTGTTTCTTTGGCTATTGATCTCTAGGGTTTGTGGATGACGAGTTGTGTGGCGTGTGATGTTGTTATGTGAAAGATAGTGTTTATACGTGATTTTGTGTATTTAAAACTCTAATTTTATTCATGTATATTGAAGGACAGATATGTGGTCCTTGTGTACATAAAACTCTGATTTTATTTATGTGTGTGTGTGTGGTTAATGATGGACGAAAATGTGGTCCATTAAACGTTAACTCTGGTTAACGATGGATGGAAATGTGGTCTGATAGCTGTTAACTTTGGTTAACAATGCATAAAGAGAGAAGAAAATGTGGTCCTAAAGTTACATGTATTGTGTTGTGTGGATTGCATATGTTGCGTGTGTTGTGTGTGTTGCATGTGTTGCATTGTGAGGATTGCATGTGTTGTGTTGTGTGGGTTGCAGGAGTTGTAAATGTGGCGTGTGAATCATCGTGGATTTTATAGAACTATTTATGGGGCTCGAGAGAGTCGATACATACATGCGTTGCATGTGGGGCTCGCGAGAGTCGATGTTTGCATGTGAAGCATTGTAGTATATCTGTATTATATATTAAACTATTTTTTTGTTTGAGATTCGTGTGAGTCAAAATATCAATACCCTTTTCGCATCAACATGTTTAGCTTTTATTACATGTTTGTCTAGTTTTTGCTGAGCTTTGGCTCTCGACGTGGGATTTGAAAATATTTTTTAGGTGCTTACGATCACGCAAGTTAACTCAGGGGAGCCAGTTGGGGCAGAAGATCTGTAGTCTTCCTTTTTATTTCCTTTTGGACCATGTACTGTTTTACATATTTTTGGTGTTGGAACCGTGCATTATAAGCCTGCTGACATTTATATTTAATGCATGCATATTCTTTATCTTGAGAGTGAAACATCGGGTTGGGTGTTGTTTATGGGTGTATCAGGTGGCCTGAAGTTTGGGGTGCAACACCGGAGGCCTATTTCTTTGATTAATTAGGGATTTTCGAAAGAAAATTAATTTGAAAAAAACTTACAAAAGCATAGATTTTATGAACTTATCCAGAGCCAATCTAGTGCTATGAAAGACATTAATATTACAATGTTTACATTTCAAGCATAGGTTTTGACAATACAAAATACTTAAAACAACATAGCAGCCTTTTCTTTTCCGAGCCGTCCTAAAGATTAGCAAATTAATTTTGAAATAGCGCGACAACATCTTCATAAGTATAAAGCTCATATAAGTACTAAAATATTAAATCACAAGTTTTCCATGAATTCACGCATTTCAAAAATAATGTATTCAAAATTGTGATTTTCAATTTTAAAGCGTCAATTGTAACCGTAAGGATTATTGATTTTAAGGCGTCAACCGTACCAATCATAGTTGTCGATTTTAAGGAGTTAACTCTACCCAATACCAGTTTTAAGGCGTCATCTATAACCATAAGAATTATCAATTTTAAGGCGTCAAACATACTATCATAGTTATCGATTTTAAGGCATCAACTATGCCCAATATTAGTTTTAAGGCGTCAACTGTAACCATAGAGATTATCGATTTTAATGCGTCAATCGTATCCATAATAGTTGTCAGCTTTAAGCTGCCGACCGTGCCCATCATAATTATCGATTTTAAGGCATCAACTGTAATCATCATAATCAACATTTTGACAAAATAGAATATTGATTGCATATCCACATAACAAAAGAACTATTCATAGTGATATTCATGATCAACAAAAATAGAAAGACTGTCACTTTCATATAATACGGTACTTTTAAAGGAACAAAAATTTAAAATGCAAGCAATTTAGTATCTGGTACTCACCTAATTAAATCAAAACTCAGCCGATTTATTCCTGTCCAAGAATTTTTGATCTAGAACAACACACAAAAATTACTAATATTAGAGATGCTATCATGGTTGCTTAAAATGTATTTTATAAATTTCTAAACTTTCTCATTTTATTCTTATATTATCTTGAAATATAATTTTTATATAATGAGGACTTTCTAAAGAAAATTAAGATACAAATTCATTTAGCATACAAAAAGATAAAATCACATGGAATTACACATGTACATCTCTTTGCATGCAAAAACACCAAAGAAAACTTCATAATTTCGTCAGATTGTAACCTTTAGAAAAATCATGTAGTTTAAATTTTTAAACTCTGTTTTATTTTATCATTAATTTTTTTAAGCATCAAACTCTAGTTTTTATTTTTTAAAAAAATTTAAGATAGAAACTACAAAAAATACTAATTTGATATAATACTCATAATTTTATAAATAAGAAAATCTTATTTTATTCTTTCTCGTAAAATCCTCTAAAAATGTTGATTTATTTCATTGTATTCTTTTCATACTAAAATGCATTATTAAAAACTTGATTTAATTAAATTCATAAAATTCTTTATTTTCCTAGAGTTTAAAAATCCAAGTCTTTATAAAACTTTATTATTTCTTTTTCATAAATTGCTTTTAACTAATTACTGTTAGCTTTATAATTAGAACAATTTTGAATTTAAGCAACCACAAACGGTTCCCTAACGGAAATATGTGTTGGAAAATAAGTAGATTTTGAATAATTTTGAACATGATTTAACTAATTTTGAAACTAAATAATTTTGGATTGGAATAATTTTTTTTGATGATTCCAAATCCTAATATGTTCCTCTCCATGAGTAGTTTAATAATGAATTTTGTGGCGTTCAAAACCATTAACGGGTGAATAAGAAATTGACTCCAAAAGTGTGCTATAAAAGTTGACAAAATGGTGGTAACTAAATCCTATCCCACATTTGTTGGGAGTGAAAAGAGTGAGTGTCCAATTTAGTTTAAAAGGGGTTTCAATCCCACATTAGTTGAAAGAAACATGGGTGAATGGATTTTATCAGCCAAGTTGAACCTAAGGGGTGTGCCCCTTGGGGGAACCTAGTTTTGTGGATGAGGGAGGACCTACCCATCGGTGGGTTGGACCCAAACCCCACACGCGCGTGCCGCCGTCACCGCCTGCTTATCCGGCCGGCCGTGCCGAGCTAGGCTGGACTCGGGCTCTGGTTGCGGGCTGGGTTGGATCAACCCTTATCTTTTTGCTGAAAATTATTTATTTAAAATTTTAAATTTAAATATTAATTATTTAAATTGAGTTACCATTATTTTTTACTATTACTGAACCGTTAGAGGGTTCAGTTCGGGCCGTTGGAGTTTGAATCGTCAGAGTTGGTCTGGAACGGGTTCGCGCCTATTAGGCGGTCCAACCGCCAGGCCGAACCGGTTCCATGCCTACTCGATCAAGCCGAACAGTCACCATTGGAGCCTATTTAAAGATTGTTTGCTGCCCGATTTCTACAACTGGAATATACAGAAATTCTTCCTTCCTCTCATGTGCTTCTGTTGTTCCTCATAGTCTGCATTCCCGAGTTCAAAGAGAGAGTTCGAACTCAATTTCGGTTCGCTGAACTGACAGATTGTTGTGCTACTTCTGTTGCTCGCCGATCGTTGTATCCTAGGAGGCGTTTGCCGTCAACTCGAAGCACCGTAGTGAGGGCAATTTCGTCTTAAGGAGATCGTGACAAAGACGAGTCTCGGTCAATCATCTACTGTTTTAGGTTCATTAATTCTCGTATTTACATATTTTAAATTTTTTTTAGATTTTCTTCGCATATTGTTCTACTATTTTCTATTTCTGTTATTGTGTCAGTTTTTCAGTTTCCGTCACTATCTTCAATTTTCGTTTTTTGCTTAATTCATATATTATTTTACGAAAATAATTTGCTATCTATTAATATTTTATCTAACAACTCAAACGAGCTTAACTATCGAATCAAACCTGAGCTTTTCATGAACTGTTTGATTCATTTGCACCCCTAAATTGGACCATCCAATACTGGAAAGAAGCCAAGTTTCTTTTTCTAATTAGCACAACTGTAAACATCCGTTATGGGAATTAGGTGGTACAATTAATTTATTTAATTAAACTAGGGCAATAAAAAAAAATATTACGCGTAAGTGGAATGGGTGAGAAGTTTTTTTTTTATTTTTATTAATATTAATATTAATATTATTATTAATGGTGGCAGCCGAGATAACAAATCTATTGCCCGGTGTTGACCTGTTATAATATTGGATTAATTATTTCCAGGAGAAAAGAAAATTAATGGTCTCTGATGGATCACTGCTGCCACTTTCCATGTAAATATTGAGCCCTAAATAAAACCCACTCTAATAAAATAACAATAATGTTATGTACATTGTACAAAATAGTGTATATTTTATCGTAAATATATATGTCACCATAAAAAATACTGCATTGTTAATCCCGTTTATTCTCTATACTAATACAGTATTACTATACGTACTCATGCGTTGTTTTATGTATTGTATATAGACTTGTTGATAAAATAATTTTGACCTGCAAGAGAGAGGAAGAAAAAGGTTAGGGCAATGTTCTGAATATCGTAGTACCGAATAGAGTATTAGTTTATTTTATTGATACACTACATATCGATACTGATAAAATATTAGGTACGCTTTAGATAACAAATCTACTATATGCATTATTGTTTGTTTAGCATTTTGACTTGTTTAGCCTACACATATATACATGCAAATTGATTTTGATGCGTTTGAGATCATTGCTTCGCTCATCATAAACGGAATCATCTGCTTTCCAAATTTTGTTTTCTATTAAGCCGTCGCAATTACCTCATAATAACAAGTTGAATTATTAAGGCCTTGTTTGGCAACTTGACTTTAATCGGATTTTTTTGGTTAAAGCCACTTTAAATCAAATAATCAAAAATCTTATTTGGTTAAATCTGCTTTAAAGCGTGACTTTAAGCGAAAAGACAATATAAGTAAAAAAGAAATTGGCTTAAAGTAGTTTTAAGTTAAAAGGCAAAAAAGAAAGTCAAAAAAAAGTTGTTATAGTTTTTTAAAATTTAATTATTTTAATTTAGATAATTTTATATTCATTATTAATCTTATTTGATAGATTTTGAAGAGTAGATTTTATATATATAATTTTTTATAAAAATTAGATGTGTATAATAAAAGTTATGATAATTTTAAAAAATATATAAAAATGCAAAAAGACTAAAAAGTTAAAAGTCTTTGAGTTTCCAAACGGGACTTTTGGGGTTTTTAGACTTCAAATTAAAAAGCAATAAGTCCAACTTAAAGCCAATTTACAAACGAGATCCCTAAGTAGATTGTGCTGATAAAAAAATGAAAAATACTGTGAGCAGAGATTTTCAATCACAAAAACTACAGAAATTAGATCTAGTTATCTATTTGCACTGTAATTTATAATTGTGTGAATTTCAATGTAAATGAAGGTTCAAAATCTAATTTCTGTAATAAATTTGTAATTAGAAGTTTGTATATGAAGTATTACTAAAAATTATAATAGATTGCTGTGGTCATAATATATTTATTTATAATATGGATGTTGATTGGGGTGACACAAAAGGATGGTGAAAGAAACGCACTTCTGGGATCGATTAAGGACAAATACAAGCTACAAAATTGGAAGTTGCTAACACTGATGTGCCCTATTTTTCATCTCATGCAGGAAGGTTCCCACATCTTTTCTCCACAATTATAAAATGGGTAATTATTGAACATATGGTAGGGCTGACCCTAAAAATTTTGGAGCCCAAAGCGAGTTTGAAATATAAGACCCTAATAAATTTCAAAATTAACTATAAAAGTTTAAGCAGATTAAATATATTTGTAGTCATGCTTTAATTACAAAATTAAATTTATGAAAAAAATTGAATACAACATAGTACTACTTATATATCAAGCTTTTAACTTATCTATTATAAACTTTTTAACAATAGAATATTTTTTTTATTTAATATTTTGTGTTTGACTACAATTGGTAAAATAAGAATTAATACTTAGAGTTAAAAAATTATGACTTAAGTATACGTTGATTGTAACTTTTAATTTTTTATATTTTATTCGTAATAGTTAGTATTTTACATAATTAAAACTCTCGATGATGACTTAGAATAACATTAAAATTGTGCAACTTAAAAAAAATGAACTAAAAGAACGTAAAAATATTTGAACTTGAGACAAAAAAAACATTAAAATTATAATAATTACCACTCGTGATCGCAAAATCATCAACATGAATTTTTTAAAATATTTATATTGAATTTAAATCTAAATAGGACCCTAAATTTTAACAAAAAATTAGGAGCCCTAGGCGGTAGCATTGCCGGCTTCTCCTCAAAGCCAGCCCTGATATATAGTTTCGAAGTATTATTTCATATTATCTCATGTATGTCGTTCAATGATAAAAATATATATATAATTCAAAGCCAATTAATGATTTATTACATATTTAGATGGAAGACAGAAAAATGGTAATACTATATGGGGTGGGTGGGTGGGGTGGGGTGGGGTGAGGTGTTGAG